>WUAR02333315.1:42942-54465 GCA_015164055.2 Chrysaora achlyos
AACATAATATTGCTGGTTTCAACGCCTGTACTGCTTGAAAGGAAAGAAAAGAAATGTTAAAATCCTAATTTACAATTGGAAGTATGGAATTAACAAAACGTTAAAAGTCCATGATGATTTTTTCAAGCCTAGTTATTTATAAAAAAAATCAGTTTTTTCTTCAAATCCTTTTTGTTTTCGGCACTCCGGACACCTATAGGCAAATCGTTGTAAAATTTTGCCTCCCATGTAATAAAATTCTGTAATAAAAGTGTTGAAACGTGGCAAAGTGGCTAAGCATTTGTTTTTTCTTGTATATATAAATATAAATATGATTTCAATTGCAACAATCAAAAGTTATATTCAGTTTCTTCAATTTTTTGATTTCGTATACTTATATTTTATGCATAATCTTAAGATTTTTCGAGTGTTTCGAATCTTAAGTAGATTATACCAGCGACTCTAAGAAGCAGACGCCTTGTACTCTTAGAATCTTAGAATAGAATCTACCTGTCTAATTTTGAAGTATGGCATTGAATGTATGGAGTTTACCAGTGCATGTTTGATATGTCCTTTCTCTTTCCTTAGAATGTCTGTCATCTCACTTAGTTGAAAGTTTGCTGGTGTCAAGTGTCAACCTTCTTCGAACGAAGGAAAGAGAAGTAACAAAGTCGGCTTTAGCTTTAGTCAAGGTGGCTGTTTTTATTTTTAGTGTTGCAAGCCAGAATCCTTTTTTTAATTATCAAGCAGGGGTATTTCGGACTTTTCTTCAAGGTTCTATACCGTTTTTGTTACGCCACTGGATGGATTATCGAAACTACTCGATTTGCTGATTTCTGACTTTTTTGATACAATAAGATGATTGATAGTATCAGCAGCATACAAGGCATGTAAAACATAAAATCTCTTTGTTTGATTTTGATAGGCAATTATGACTTTGCTTGAAAAGGATGACTTGGCAGACCACTCTCGATCTTTGGTAATTCAACTTTGTTGTTTTTTGATTGAGATGTTCTTGCTTTCAGTTATATAGCAGACGCCTTCCAGTCGTAGTCAACGGCTTATTCAAAAATGTGTTCTGTAATCTGTTATATAATAGTATTGGATAAAGATGCGTGATCGTATCATATAGATTTTCATCAACCTTGTTACCAGAATAAGTCTCCTTTTTTGATAAAACAGACCTAAACCAAGTAGCTTCTGAGTTTAATCTCCTGAGTTTAATAAAGTACACACAACGATTGACAAAAAAATGAAGAGCTGGTAGACCTTTTTCGTGTTACCATAGTGAAGTAAAACAAACCTAATAAGTCAATTATCGCGATAAAGCTTTGTTCTTTAGGGTTCTTTTTTTGACAGTTTGCTTTGATTCATCACGTCATTAATTTCAAAATTCCTCTTCAGATTAAAAATCTCTTTGCTGGCAGAAGAGCAGACCGAAACTTCCTACGCACCCAAACACAGTTTGTTTTAGAGAAGTTAATTAGAAAACTCGGGTACGAGCAAACAAAGCTTCTATTTGCACAATCACGCAATAGTATTTCTGCTGGTAAAACGTGACCAATTCGAAGTAAATCTCAAATCTAAAATTTATAAAGATGCGATTCATAACCTGCTTAACATAATTTTGTAAGATATAATTGTTTGATTTATTTTATTCTATGATTACCCTTCTCATTTGATATTTTTATGGCTTGGGATTATTTTTGATGATTTGTTATGAATATACTCTTTCTTTCTTTAGTTATGACATTGTCCGTCCTTTGGTACCAGAAGATTTTAGAAAGTTTGTGGGAAACATCAACAAAATAATTGAAAAAAGAAGACAACTGCGTAATGGTACTGAAATGCCGGTATGATCGAACTTTCCAATCCTTACTCGAACCATTCCTTAATTGCGAATGCGTGCATCTTTTGTTGCAGTTATTTTGCTCCCATCTGAAAAAATCTCAAATCAAATAACTTATGAAATTATTCTTTGCAGTCCCCAAAAAATACTCGAGATAAAATTCTAACCTTGTCATTTTGACTTTTGGCCTCCATGGTGGTTTGTCAAAAATTTCCCATTCGTGATGTTTCTTTGTGCCGAAAATTAACCATTATTGCAAAAAATAACTTGAAAATCACCAGAGTTGATCATATCTCAATAACGTAGAGAATGTAGAACTGAATGAGTTCTCATACATGGACGGATGATCAACTTAAATTAGATGGATTATTCCCCTCTAAGAAATGAATGCTTCTTTAATGGTAGATCTACCATTTTTGTTGCGACCGCAGTACTGTGCCCGTTACTAAAAAGATACAATTTGTCAGAATATTGATTCCCTACTGTGTATACATATTTGTATTTCTTCTTTCTAACAATGATTACATAATCCTAGGTTGTCTTCCTAAATAATTATGTGATAACATTCATAATTAAGAAATTAAATTTTAAAAATATTGGCCCCAATTTTGCCAACAAACTTTTGCAAGTAGTTGAAGAATTACTTAAAGCTTACTTTGGAGGCTAGATGAGTCCCGTAGTACCTTTTCCAAGTTGGCTAACTAGACTACATACCTTCTATTTGTTGTTCCGACATTCTTCCATATCGTTCATTGATTTACGTCTTTTTGCTTCTATATAGGGAACCGACCGCAAAAACAAACACAGAAAAAAAGACGAAAATGTGGAAGATTTGCTCGATGACAGTTTGTCTGAAGAAGTAGATGAATCTATTTTAGGTTCTCTTCCGGGAAGAAATCGGCTGCAAGTAAGATTCGCAAATTGTTGTAATTTATAGTTTCCAACAAGAGGGCATAGTTATCTGCTGCATAGTTATCTGCATATCTGTGTATGCCCCTATACGCAACTAAATCGATGAATCTAAAACTGTCTTCATTTTTTGTATGAATGGCGATCTGTTGATTAATTGGTCAATTGTTACTACGGCTATTTAAATACAATTTTTCTGGTATCACAATCACAGCTTAGCCTGTTAATTTCTAGAAGTCTGAAGGCTGGATACTTGAACGGTCGGGCCAAGTAGTGGATTTCCTCGACTCACAGATGTCTGCAAATATTTCTGGTAATTTATTTTTGTTTTTTAATTTAAATTTTGTTCTAATCAATTTAATAGCGGTATTTTTTTAGCAAATTATCCTGCTTATCTGTAAGTATTATCAGGTACAGAGAAGTAAAGCTTCAAAAATGGCGTTGTAATCAATACGTCTTTGTTTCCCAGGTATTTGGGTGAGATTCCCAAATGTATAAGTCGTGTAGCCGTCTATGTAGAGAAACGCTTCAGTTTATCTTGCCGCATAGTTGATTCTGCGACTTTACTCCACCCCCTCCCCCCAAACCCGATCCTTTCTCAACTCTTTTATCTTCATGTTTTTATTCTTCAGGTATCTTTAGCATTTTCTTTTTGTGCTATTTAACAGTTTTTTTAGAAAGAAGAGCCAATGTTTGCCTGTGGCTTTGTATTAGGAATAATTTAATCAAATAATCGCGCAAAAAAAACATTTTTTCGTGGCAGCTGTAAGTGTCAACTTCCTAATCTAATTATAAGAACCTAACGCGTAAGGTGAGTTGATAGAAGAAAGTTCCTACCGCCTGGAACCGTTTTAAATGTTGACGATCCATTTTGAAGCCTTAAAAGTAAAAAATATCAGGTTTTTCATGGTTAACGCTACATACGGATCAAGCAAGTCAACATTTGAGTTCGTATTCATCTTTAAAACTGGAATGACAAAGACCCCTGGAAAACCTGTGAGATAAAGCAGGACATAAATAGCTGGTGTGGACCTGTGTTGTTTTGATAATAGAACTTGAAGAAGTAGAATTGTTAAGAAAAGGGGTATTAGGAAGGCTGCTTGTATACTTTCTTTCATATGGCAGCTTCTCGTCCAAGCATGAAATTTGCTGATGCTCACAAGACAGCCTGTTTTCCAACGGCCACAGATGGGAAACTCGTCATAGAGGAGCATACGGATGGCCTTGCTGCCGAAGGTATGTTCGTTCCTTATATACGTAAATATTGCCAATTCAGTTAAAAATATCAACCAAGTGCAAGATATACTGTAGCAACATTGATTAAAATTGCACAACTGCAGTGCAAATTGCTTTTAGAAAATGTTACACGTTATAACATGCCACTCCTCTGAACGCGAAAATGAGCTGACAAACATGCTCATGTTTGTGGTATTACTTAGATATCAGAGACACATAATGATCGATTACATTATTGTTATTACATATATCCTTATTATGACTATGTTTGTGTATTCTATTTTTATTTAATAAATCAGTTATTTATTCTGTTCAATGTGGTTGTATTTGTCATTAGGACTTCTTCCACAATTTTGCGACATTCGCCTACCTTCAAATGAACAACTGTCATATGGATGTAGACTTTTCCCTTCTTTGTTTTTAGCAATCTGGTGCATTTATTTAAATAGAGTTCATTCGTAAAGGTTCAATTCAATATGCGCCTGAAATCCGACATTGATGTGTCCAAGTATGGCGGTCAAAGTATGGCGCAGTCTGAGCGTCTATCAGTTCAATTAAGAACTGATTATTTATGAAAATCCTTGTTATGTGCGAAGAATGAGTACATATTGTGACGGTGCTCGTGGAACGCATATATATAGACATATATAGACATATAGTCATATAGGTATAGACCCTTTTCTTGCCAAATGTGTGACAATAGACTTCACCACAAATTGCCCATTTCTTCCATTGAGAATTTTATAATGAAGCAATATTATCGCAACCAGGGAGCAATAAACAGTAATTAACAGTGACTGGTGCTATAGCCGACTGGATAAGGCATTTGGTTGGCAAACGCAAGATCCCGCTATCGAGTCGAGTTGTGGCTACTTTCTCAACAATCTTTTGCTTATAGCGTGTATTTTCATATAATTATTTTTAAAACTCGTTGGCAAGATTGCCACTTGACCCTCTGTTTAAGTTATGGAACTTTCTTCCGAATTTGCCTGTAAATGATTTAACAAAACTTGCAGTGTTTCATTTCAAAAAGATTTAATTGTTCAGATGTTTTGTGAAAATTCAATTGATTCTTACTTTCCTACTCTGGATTTGTATTTGCTTAACCTACTGCACTTGTTTAATGATCAAACTTAACCTTGATATTAATTAAGATAAATTCTGGGGTTTATCATGATGAAATTGGGAGAAATCGTGAATTTGTTCAGCTGCTTGCCCCGTATCATGTTCTATTTCAACAATTCTTTTCTCACATGGGGGTGCTAGCTACATTTGACTAAAATGCTCTTTTAGAAATCCTTCAAAAATGCAGAGATACTGATACAACTGCATCATAATTTCAGAAGATGCTGCTTATTCTGCAAATATTTGCGTACTATACTTTTTCGTACATGGCAACTGCGTCGCTATTTTTTTCATTAGGAATAGAAGTAATCTTCATGTAACATATCTCTACTATATGTACCATCAATGAATGCTTCGCTCCCATTTCCCGTTTCCATTTCTCATTCTGCGTTTTTATTCCCTGTTCCCGCTTTTGAAGATTATTGCAATGTTGTATCACCCGCGAGGCGTCTGATAAATTATTTGATTGTTGTTGAAGATAAAAATAGTGGGTTGCAACGGAAAAATCGGTCTTGGGGCTTTGCATGACCAATTGTTTACAATCTATGACGGGCTTACCTGTCACAGTGTTACCAACGGAAAGGCGATGTCTTATAGGTCTTGGGTTAAATTCTTGGTCTTTGCCCAAGCAAGCTTTCCACACCTTTCCACAATATTGGATCAAATGTTGGGTAAATTGTTAGATAGTTTTGCCAAATCCTCATTTCCTGATCCAGTTTTCAGTATTAAATTTCAAAAACAAGATTCTCCTTGGATAGCAGCAAATATTGTGGCATTCAAACTTAATTGCTCTCAATAAGGCTATTTATCGGCCGTTGCCCTGAAGTTACATGCACTTAATAACTATTTTATCTTACTGTATAATCTCTTACATGTCCATTTTCAGGCGTCTTTTAAGGTCCTAATGAAGTTGTAACGGATTGTCAACGACTGTCAATTACTATTAATGAAATCACGTCATTTTTAAGGCGATCTTGAAATTTTTAAATCTCTCTCGCAGGAAATGCTCAAGTAAAACTTGGTGAAATCACTAGAAACGACGAGAGGGTAATTATTTTTGTGCATGATCAAAACAGAGTTTCATTTTCAAACTACATTGTTGGAGACATCTTTTTGAGATTTTTAGTAAAGCATTTTTATCGCTATGCTTACTATCTTCTACCATATTGCTTACTATATTCCAGCTGACATTGCGGAAGCGGCCCAGGACTGATGATAATGACGAAATAGAGGAATTTGCGTACCAACGTAAGTTTCTTGCTCTTTTGAAATTTAGTAATGTATATAATTTATTTGCGTACCAACGTAAGTTTCTTGCTCTTTTGAAATTTAGTAATGTATATAATTTATTATATTAGAAGTAACTATCCGTTAGTTAATGCGCGATTTCCTTTAGAAACACGAATATCAACACATGTAAGGACAGAATAGTTGCATTTTTAGCTCGAATGTGTAATGATGAAATAAAAACAATTGATTCCAATGGTTCCAATGTTGTTCATTTAATTTCCATTGCGTTGCATTGTAGTTAAACAAACAAATCATGTGAGCACAATGTGACTTCTTTTGTTATAATATGCAAATTTATGACGCAAGCCTTTTGACCAGCGGAAAATAACAATTGATCACAATAAAAATATGCGTGGACCAGACACGAAACTCAGTTGCTTGCTAATAGTAAGCCCTCGCTACGCTCGCGCATTTATGTTTATAGTCGTGAATGGTTTTTTTTGGCATGTATTTCATATAACTATGTACAGCATATAACTGCAATATAATGTTTATGTACAAATATGTGTAATGGCTTTAATAAGGTTTAATAATAATAATAAGGCTTTAAGCCGGAAAACGAACAAATGCCTTGACTGTGAAGGAGATTTGGGACTGGAAAGGCATTGAGTCTTACTAGCTAATTGTCAAGCAACATTGATAACTGGGATTAACATAATAAGTGACAGCGAGACACAAACCAAATAAGTGACATTGAAAATGCTAGTACCCAGTTTAACAATTGCTATATTCGATATCCGTAGCGTGAAGAAATATGAGATCACGGAAAATGCTGTAGGAGAAAATCATAAAAATTCACCCATGTCGTCAAGTAATGCCAGTATTGTTATGTTTATATTATGTTATTCCTGTCGACAGCACAGATAAAGATTACATTAAGATTGTATTCACAATTCAGACCATCCTTCCCATCCGTTTATGACTAATACGTTTTATTGCCGTTCTTAATAACAAATAATTCTATTCTGCTTCATTTCTCTACTGTTTTGTTACTCGAGGTCAAAGTATTTGTATTCAAAGGTTGGTTTTTATTTTTTAAAGCAGAGAAGCGAAGGTAATACATAGATATACAGGCATATAAGATATACATACAATTTATGACAATTCCGCGACAAAGTAGCTATTAGCCCTAAAGTAATTTGTTCATGTCGTGGAACTAGCTTCTTCAGTTCTCCCTAACCAATTCTCCATTTTGGCTATCAGAATTGATCCGTCAGTATAATCAAGTATTTTTTAATGCATGCAATATTTAATTTTAGCGGGCGGAGGTGGAATTCATAGACCAATGACCAAAACAAGTCGTCGAAGTGAAGAGGAAATTTCAAAACCAAAATTTGGAGCTGAATATAAAGCAAAGGTATTCCTCCTACTAGTATTAGCTGCAGGTGATAGACATTTCGGGGATGGGGGGCAGGGTTCAATTTTAAGCATTTGGAATCCTATGTCGATCGTCTTCGTAAGTTGCAGCGTTTACAAGGATTTGAACCGTCACTGACACGATCTGCCACTTGAGATGTTCCTTATCAATATATAACGTGCCATCCAAAATGTTGGACTTGGGTCCCTTACAGTGAGACACATATGCCAATTTCCAACTCTATTGGCAGCTACGTCTTGATAACGCTGGGTTTTTACGTTATAAATGTTTCAAACGACCGTATGTATATATTTGCAATGCATTTTGCTATACATATGATTTCTTCGAGAATAAGCCCAAACTTGATAGATCATTGTAAGAGACGGTATCCGTTTCACCATTTTCAAAATTATCACTGTCACTTAATTCTTCCGTTGTTGTGCTTGAATGGTACGCCCAGTGGCGCCGAATTGTTCAGTTTGTTCAATATCAGCAAGGCTAGGCGAAGGAAGGTTGTAGAAAGAATTATTTAGATTCCTATGTTCTTTGCAACATAGCAAATTCATTCCAAATATCTTGCAAGACATGCCTCTGTAGTCTGAATGTCTGTAGCTACGTAATGATATTTTTGGCCTATTGACGTTTGATTAGTTTCTCTATCCCCAATGGCATCTTGCTGAGTCAAAATATCATGTTTTTTGCATCAAAAGGACCAAAAAGACCACATTTTCACAAAAGTTAAAAATTTTGTATCATAACCACTTTCAAACAATATTTCTTAAATGTCATCATTTGTTCTAAATTGCTTTTAACTAAATTTTCCTGGTACGAGCAGTAAATTCAGGTTATTCTGTAAACAAGACCTAACTTTTGCTGACACTCCAAGTTTTACGCTTACGCTATCATCAAATTAAATCATGTTCTTTTTCTACGATATATTTTTCGTTTTCTGGAAGCAGGATGATAAAAACGTTTTGTAAGTTTAATTGTTTCTCAAGGTTAAATATTGATGAAATTGAAAAAAAATGTTTTTACAGCTTTTTCATGCATATGAAGCATTGGGCGTCTGATCTCTTGACTTAGTATCCCTCTGTAAGAATTATTGGGTTTTGTATTTTTGCAAATAGGGTTGTTTTCATCTTTTCGGAAGCTAGTTGTCCTTAATGGTTTTCTAGGCAAATTTCCTACCAGGGCTTCAACTCTTGCAGCTGGTTCTCCAATGGCCTTTCATAGTGTCTTTGCATCCTTGGATCTTGTCTCTTTCCTAAATTCATCGTATTAATATGTCGTTCTTTAAAAATTTCCTTCAAATAATTGTTGTTCTGAATATCTTGGTTATAAGCAACCCTCGACTCTTCCAGTGATACTGACTTGTCTTTCGCTAATATGTCTTTAAATTGAACTTCTTGGTGTTCATGAGATGAATTCCTTATACGACGAAAATTACCTTTTGTATTTCCCTTATTGATGATAAAAATAAACAAATTAAGATTATTATATAATCATCCTAGTTTTAGCTGGGTTTAAGCGATGATAATGACTTAAATACAAGATAGCCAGCCAGCCTGACATATACAGAAAACTCTATTGGGGAGCATATAGAGGTGCTGCATTTCCGCTTTGTAGCATTAACTTGTAATGATGCTAAATTACCTTGCCATACAGTCCTTTGCCACAGTGTTTCTCATCTTCCATGGCTATCATAGTTCTAATCTCATTTGCAGAAGGCCGGTGGTGATATGAAAATCAAAGGAAAACCCGATCCATTTGCTTATATTCCTCTGAACAGGCAAAACTTAAACAAAAGGTATGTTTTCCTTTAATATTGATATACAGTTGTGATTATTTAACCCATTATAGATTGATATGAAAAGTAACTAACTTATTTATCGCTAATAGTTTACGATAGCAACTTTTGGTTGATATAAACTTCATGTTTTATGGATTATGCAAGAAATATTAAATTATGTTACCATTAATGTTGGTTCGGCTATCTTAAAACAAAGATGAAAGTATTTAGAAACACAATACGGAAATGGAATCGGAATGGAATGGAATACGGAATGGAAGTAGAAAACCTGGAATATGAATTTATATTCCATGTAAAATATATATGTATTTTACCGACTTGTTTATGAATGGTTTAATTTTGAACTTCATGTTTTATTGATTATGCAAGAAATATTACATTATGTTACCATTAATGTTGGCTCGGCTATCTTAAAACAAAGATGAAATTCGGAAATGGAATCGGAATGGAATGGAATACGGAATGGAAGTAGAAAACCTGGAATATGAATTTATATTCCATCTAAAATATATGTATTTTACCGACTTGTTTATGAATGGTTTAATTTCGAACTTCATGTTTTATGGATTATACAAAAAATATTAAATTATGTTACCATTAATGTTGGTTCGGCTATCTTAAAACAAAGATGAAAGTATTTAGAAACACAATACGGAATTGGAATCGGAATGGAATGAAATACGGAATGGAAGTAGAAAACCTGGAATATGAATTTATATTTCATGTAAAATATTACCGTATTTTGCTGACTTTTTTATGAATGGTTCTAAAAGTTTGATCAAATGAACTGTAAATTAATGTATAGCGTATATGTTAATACTACTTTCTAGGAGTAGTCCATGAATTTACCTTATCTTGTCCATCATAACCCATGCTCATAAGCTTCTTGTTCAATTCTAATAAGCAGGCAAAAGTTGTGATGGATTAGATAAGCAACATTCAAAGTTATTAATTTAACAGTGATTGGATGGAAAGCCTGTACTGTGATGTGTGCCAGTTGGTTTGCCTTGTTATGATCCTCTTCTATCTTTTGCAGAAAACGAGCAAGAAAATCGGAACAATTCAAAGGAGTGATTAAAGCAGCAAAGAGAGGCGTAGCTAATATGAAAGCAAAGAAACGTCCGCATACAAGAAAGTAGATTCGTTCATCGATACTTTTGGTATTTAGCATCATTATGCATCGTAATAATGCGCAATATTTGTTGTATTCTGTTCATTGACGACATATCAATCATTAACGCATTTGGCTGAAATATTCAATTATGATCAATTGCTGTGTTGCCATAGATTTCGAGATGCGCAAAGCTTCTGATGATAACAAAAAGGTCGAGCTACAATTGTTTTCGTTGCTCTTGCCACATAAATTCTTACTTCTTCAACGACTTCTTGGACATATTGAACTTGCAACTAAATTGTAGCTTAACTAGCGAGCCTAAAACTATTAATAATTCTTAGCTTTTCTTTCTTGGGATTGCCGGCAATTAATTGCATGTAACTCTCAGCTTTCCCCTCTCGGGATTTCCGGTAACTAATTGTTTGCATATCAATCTCAAGTTGCCCTTCCTGTGATTGCCGATAACTAATAATTGGCATATAATTCTCAGCTTTCCCCACTCGGGATTTCCGGTAACTAATTGTTTCCATATAAATGTCAGCTTTCCCTTCTTGTGATTGCCAATAACTTATAATTTGTATATAATTCTCATCTTTCCCCAATCGGGATTTCTGGTAACTAATTGTTTGCATATAAATGTCAGCTTTCCCTTCTTGTGATTGCCAATAACTAATAATTTGTATATAATTCTCATCTTTCCCCAATCGGGATTTCCGGTAACTAATTGTTTGCATATAAATGTCAGCTTTCCCTTCTTTTGATTACCAATAACTAATAATCTATATTATAACGCCGTAACTCATGTATGTATGTTTGTATCCACATTTCGATTGTTCGCGCGCCCCCCTCTAGCG
>WUAR02333316.1:0-31184 GCA_015164055.2 Chrysaora achlyos
GAATGGGGAAGAGGTCGGCATCGGCGAAGTAGGGGTTGTCGCGGGTTTCAGCGGCTCGTTCAGCCTCAAAATCGGTCAGCACCTTTTTGAGGAGGATGGCCTTGTCGAGGGCACTGACGCCGCGCCACCAGAAGTTCGACTGGGCACTCCGGCCCGGCACCCGCAGCCGCAAGGTTTGGCCGCCTTTGTGGGCTGGCATGATCTGGCATCGTGTGCCCTCTGTGACAATAGCGGCGTCGGCCTCGTATCCTCGAAGGCAGCAGGCCAGCGTGCCGTTATAGCCGCCCAACTCCTCATTGACTACGCTTTCGATGATCACATCGCCCTGGAGCCGAACTCCGGCGTGCTCCACAGCGCGGACAGCGTAGATCATCGCTGCGATGCCACCTTTCATATCTACCGAGCCTCGTCCGTAGATTTTTCCATCGACAATCTCGGCCCCATATGGGTCGTAGGTCCACCGTGCACGGGGGCCTGCAGGCACCACGTCGATGTGGCCATTGAGGATGAGAGAGCGTCCGCCGCCTGTGCCGGGTCGCGTTGCAACCACGTTGGGCCGGTTCGTATAGTCGAGGCCGGGCCACCAGCCGGGGTGGTTTTCGATGCCTGCCACCTCGGTCGGGAGAAACTGATCGACGGGCCAGCCAAACTGTTCGGTGAGATATCCGGCTAGATGCTCCTGGCCTGGCCCTTCATCGCCATGCGGCGGATGGGTCTCGGTGGGGATCTGGACCATCGCCTGAGTGAGCGCCACAAGGTTCGGGGTCAGATCATCGACCGCCTCCACGACGGCCTGGTGCGCGTCTGTGAGAATCATGCTTCAGGATGCCGTTGTGTGGATGGTATCGAGGAGGTCTGTTTAGGCCCATGATTCTGGTTCATTGCCCCAGACCCGGCCCATGGCGTCGAGCACATCCGGGCGTCGCCGGATGAGGTGGTTCAGGTAGAGCCCGCCCAGCACGATCCAGCCTCCCATCAGGTACGGCACGAGGTTGTTAGGAAAGTCTGGCACGGGCCACAGCAGCCCGTAGATGGGCACAAGCATGAGCAAACTGGCCAGTATGGGCAAGATCCCATGGCGCAGCACAGAGAACTCGGCGGGGTGTTCGCGGCGGTAATAGCGGTACAACGCCAGGTTGATCATGATGTAGACGATAATCACGCCCAGGCCCAGGATGGTGCCGCAGAACCCCCACACGGCGAAGGGGCCGATGGTCGCCGAGCCGATCAGCGCAACGAGCAGCGAGAAAAGCATATAGGCCGAGAGGGCCACCAGGGGTTTGCGGGAGGTGCTAATGCGGCCCAGCGAGGCCGGGAAGATGCGCTCGCGGCCCAGGGCAAAGATCACCCGCACCGCGGCATTGCAGCCACTAATCAGGTTAGCAATCACGCTACTCAGCACGGTAACCGTGATCAGCCAAAACACGCCCTCGCTCCAATACATCCTGTTCAGCGTAGACCAGGGTTCAGGATCGGCGGCTAGCTGCTCGGCCCCGGATGCCCCAAAGCCGATGGCTGCGGCATAGGTAGAGAGCACATAGAAGATCCCGATTACCCCGACCGAAGTGAAGAGCGCGAGCGGGATGTTGCGATGGGCGTTTTCAGTCTCTTCGCCGAGGGTCCCTGCTGACTCGAACCCGATAAAAAAGAGGATCCCCCACAGCATCCCGATGCCCAGGCCAGAGACCCCGTTGAACGACAGGCTCGGGTTGAATGGAGCTGCCGAGACGCCCTCAGCTCCGCCCTTAGCAATGATGGTGATAAAAAGCGCCGCGAGCACGCCTACTTCAATCACGAGGAAGAGCAAGGCCGTCTGCGCCGAACGGTCGATGCCAAGCGCTGCGATGCCCCAGATGGTCGCCACGAAGGCGATGGTAAGCAGCCAAGGCGGTACCGCGAGGCCCCATTGACTGAGCAGAAAATCGGCGGTGAATGCACCGATGACGGCGAAGAGCATGGGGCCTACCATCGCATAGGCCAGCGCCAGAATCCATCCCGACATAAACCCGCCCGCCTTGCCAAAGCCGTGGGTGTTGAAGGTGTAGGCAAACCCGGCGCTCGGAATTTTTTTTGCAAACTCCCCAATGGCCGACGCCACAAGGCCACACACGATGAGTGCAAGCACCATGGCGAGCGGCATAGCGTAGCCAGCCCCCGCTGCTGCCAGCGGCGTGTTGAAATACACGCTGGTGGCGGGTCCCATAAAAGCCATGGCTACCACGGCAGCACCAAGCGCGCTGAGGGCATCCTTGCGGAGGCGGCCCGTCGTGCCGCGCGGCGCGTTCTTGCGCGCACGGTTTGCAATGAGCAAGAGCGGTCCTTTTAGCATCGCTGGTCCCTCGTGGCTGGGCGGGGATAGGGCATCGGCATAGCACCAACACCAGGGTTTTGCAATGACCGAAGGAAGGCAAGAGGGCGGCTTCTCTTATCTTGCGGATATACGGCTGAGAGGCATCGTTTAGGCTGAAAAAAAGGATAAATCGCCCTTTGCCTCACACCCGGCGAGCGCCTAGCCAGGAATGAGCAAATTCAGAGAAAACGCAACGCTTTCCGCCGCCTACATTTTATTTCCCTGTACGCGGATGTAGGTTAGAAGCACACGGCTAACGACGGCGGTGATCCCCTTGCGTTACTGCAGCGTAGGCGAGGGCGTGACTGTCTACACAAAGACCAGTTGTATCGTTATGATTACACCGGAAGAATTTCGCCAACTGGCCCTGTCGCTACCCGAGGTCGAAGAGCGTGAGACGTGGGGGCATCCTACGTTCCGGGTGCGGGATAAAATATTCGCTTCGATGGCACCGCGTCATGATGGCGTCGGCGTTGGAGCGGGCGTCAAGGCTACGCTCGAAGAGCAGGCCGAGTTGATCGCATCATATCCGGACACGTTTGCCGTTGCCAAATACACAGGCCGCTACGGGTGGGTCAGTGTAAAGCTGGCAACGGTCGATCCCAATCTGATGCGCGACCTCATCATCAACGCGTGGCGGCAGACGGCGCCCAAGCGTTTGGTGACAGCCTATCAGGCTCCCTCGTAGCGTCACAGCGGCAACGCCTGCATGAAAACACCCCGGCTTATGCGGTACACGAACGCCCGCAACCGGTTGGGGCTGTCGGAGCTTCATGGAGCCGAAGTGCCGTGCTATGGCTACGAGAGCAAACGAGCAGGTTATCGCTGCAGACGCACGCGGAACGCAGCCCGCCACCCTGGCGGAAGCTTTTGAACACACCTGGACGCGGTGGCCCGAACGGGTAGCGCTGGTCTTCGGCGAAGACCGGATGACCTACGCCGAACTGGGGCAAGCAACCCTTGCCCTCGCAGCGGCCTACCGACGGCTCGGTATCGGGCGGGGCGACCGGATCGTCTGCTCGGTCTCGAACTGCCCCGAGTATATCATCGCGCTCGGGGCCGCCTGGCAGTGTGGTGCCGTCCATGTGGGCATGGATTATCAGTCTACCGCCCCCGAACTGGCTGCCGTGCTAGAAATCACCCAGGCCAAGGCTTTGGTCTATGAGCCTGCCGACGATGCAGCGGAGCCCTTTCTCCCCGTTCAAACCCTGGCCGAAGACTATCCCGATGTTCGCTATCTCGGTGTGGGGCGGCATCCGGTTCCCTCAGGGTGCCAGGCTCTGTCTTCACTGATCGATGAGGCCGGACAGCGGAGCGATGCAGCCCCGGACGGCCCGGCCCCCGAAGATCCCGCTATGATCTTCATCTCGTCGGGCACGACGGGGCAGCCCAAGGCCGCCCTGGGCTACCATGGCAATTTGTGTGGGCGCTGGCAGCGCCTGGGCGCATGGCTTCAGTTTGGTCCGGATGAAGTGCATCTCGCCCAGTTGCCGCTCTCGCATGGTTTCGGGAAGATGATGGCTGTGGCGGCGCTGCTCAAGGGAGGACGTCTGGTGCTGCTTCGGGCATTTAAGGCCCTAGAGGCCCTCGCGCATATCGGTCGTGAAGGCGTGACGGTCTTCAATGGCGCTCCGGCTCATTTCAACTTGCTACTGAGCCGCCTCGACCCTGCCCTGCACGATGTAAGCAGCCTACGCTTGAGCGTGGGGACAGCGGCGGCCTTCTCGCCGTCGCTGGTGCGGGCGCTCTGGGAGGACCTGGGTGTCAAGTTCATGTTTATGTACGGATCGAGCGAAGGCGTAGGCGTAGCTACAACGGATCGCGAAGATATTATGCTCGGGTCGGTGGGACGCCCGGCCCCTGGCTCCGTGGCTATCGTTGATCCTGAGCGCAACCCGCTACCTGTGGGCGAGACGGGCGAGATTGCCTTCTCGCGCAAGGTCTTCCCGGTACGCTATTGGACCGACACCGCCCGCAAAAGCGATTGGTATTACTCCGGCGACCTCGGACGCCTCGATGAGGAAGGAAGGCTCTATGTCTTCGGGCGGCTCAAGCATCGGATAGACCGAGGCGGGTTAAAGGTCGATCCGGTCGAGGTAGAGGCGGCCTTGCTCGAATGCGCCGGGGTTTCCGATGCGGCTGTGCTGGGGCTACCCAACCCGGTGCTCGGCGAGACCGTCTGCGCCTGCGTGGTGCCAACCGAGGGTCAGACGCTTACCCTGGAGCCATTGCGGGAGGCGCTCAGCGACCGGCTTGCACCCTTCAAGCTGCCCGAAGAACTCTGTGTGCTCGATCAGATCCCTCGGACGCAGCTTGGCAAGGTAGACTTAGCCCGGCTGCGCGCTGAGGTCGATACTGCCGACCGCCAGCAACACAAGCGGAGGTGAGCGATGCTTGAAGAACCCCTGGCTCAATCGGTTTCCGCCACACGCGGCGTCGTGCCGCCCGTGCTTGAAGGCTTTACAGTCGCCATGCCGGACGGGGCAAACCTGGCAGCTCGGATTTGCGCCGAGCACCTAACGCTACTCGGTGCCCGCCGCCTCGTAACCAGTGAAATGCTTCAGGGCACCCTGATGCTTCGGGCGGAACACGGCACTGCAACACCGCACGACATCGAATGCGCCGTGAGGTGGCAACGTCCCGGATCCTCGAAAGCCGCGTTACTCAGCGATGAAGCCCTCGTCCAGGCCGTATCCGGGCTTATGGCGGTTCACGGTCGCGATCAGCGTAGGCCGAAGCGCCTTGGGTTGGAAGCGGCGTCTGTAGCGGCTGGGCTTGTCGCAGCGCAAGGGGTGCTGGCCGCACTCATCGGCGCGCGCCGTGGATACCCGGTAGCGCAGGTCGAAACGTCGGTGCTTCAGGCGTCCCTGCTTTTCCTCTATCACCACCTTGCCATTGCTACGTGCACAGAGCCCGCAGCCTTCCCCGATCCAGAACCGTCGCCGGGGCCGCCCTTTTGCACCGCCGATGGGCAGTGGGTAGAGCTAGAGATGCTTTCCTACAAGGCTTGGCTGGCGTTTTGGAAGCAACTCGGCGTTGTACAGACCGATCTGCTCGAAGCCTGGCTGGCGTTTGTCTATCGCTACACAGCGGGGCGTTGTGCATTACCTGATGAGTTGCACGAAGCGACCAGACGCCACAGCCTCGCTGCGTTGCGCCGTACTGCCGAGGCGTCCGGGGTGGCACTCTGCCGCGTACGGACGTATCCCGAACTGCTCGCCGAGCGGGCAGGAGCAGCCTTGCCGTTCGATATCCCATGGGTCATCGAGCCGGGCGTGGGCGCGCCACTCGGTGCTCCGAGCGGCCAGGCTGCCGCTGGCGCGCCGCTGGCTGGGCTGCGCGTCGTCGAGAGCACCTCGCGGCTTCAGGGACCCCTGGCGAGCCATCTGCTCCGCCTGTTGGGGGCCGAAGTGATCAAGCTAGAGCCGCCGGGCGGCGATTTTACGCGATCGAGCCCTCCGCTGGCCGGTTCGTTAGGCGCGGCCTACCTCGCTTACAATCGAGGCAAACAGGTTGTTGAGATCGATTATAAACAGCCCGAAGGCCGTGCGGAGATTATGGACCTAGTGGCCGGTGCCGATGTGTTTTTGCACAACTGGCGCTCGGGGCGTGCCGAAAAGCTTGGTTTCGATTTCTCTGACCTGGCGCGGGTCAACCCGCGATTGGTCTATGCCCATGCCTCGGGTTGGGGCCGCACCGAGCCCGAGCCCACGCCCATCGCTGGCGATTATCTGGTGCAAGCCTATGCCGGGTGCGGCGAAGGGCTCAATCCGGTTGACGAGCCGCCCTTCCCCTCGCGCGTCACGCTCGTTGATGTGATCGGAGGGCTGATGGCGTGTGAGGGTATCCTGGCCGGGCTCTACATGCGGGAGCAGACCGGGCAAGGGTGCCGGGTCGATACGTCGCTTCTGGCCGGTGCCATGCTGCTTCAGGCCGAAGCATTGCGCGATGCAGCATCAGAGCAGGAGACCGGCAGGCAGCAAGGGCGCCCTCGTTGGGGGCCGCTCGATCATCCCCTGGAGACTGCCGACGGATTCCTAATGGTGCCTGCTTCTGATGCCCTGGCTCGCCGACGCTTGGCGGAGCTTTGCGGGGTCGGGGCCGACATCAGCAAGGAAGAGGCCGACGCAAAGATCGCAGCGCGGTTGCGAAGCCGCCCTGCTGCCGAATGGGAACCGCTACTCCACGCGGCAGATGTCTCGGCGGCTGTGGTTTGTGAGGATCTGGCCGCCTTACCGAACGACCCTCGCATGACTGGCTTTTTGGAACGGGTTAACGACGCCTGCTGGGCTCCGGCAGCCCCGTGGCGCTTTACAGGATAAACGCCGCTACCCCTCTGCACCCTCTTGTAACGGAGCGATGTCTTATGGATTCCCGATGCTTACTTGCAATCTATGCCCATCCCGATGATGAGGCCTTTTCGATGGCCGGTACCTTCCGCAAATACAGCGACGAAGGAGTGAAAACCGCGCTGGTTTGTGCCACACGCGGCGAAGCCGGAAGCATACGAGACACCTCGCTTGCAACCCCGGAGACCCTTGGGGAGGTCCGCGAGATGGAACTGCGCGAAGCCTGCCGCCTCATCGGTGTCGATGATCTGACCTTCCTTGACTATCCAGACGGGATGTTGCGCGAGGTCGATGAAGAGCAGGCCGTAGGCCGTATCGTTTACCACATACGCCGACTGCGTCCCCAGGTCATCGTTACTTTCGATGAGACTGGCATCTATGGACACCCCGACCATCTCGCCATTCATAAGCTTACCGTTTTGGCCTTTCACCGGGCCAGCGATGCCAACTGGTATCCGGAGCACTTCAGGGAAGATGCGTATCCACACGCTCCGCAAAAGCTCTACGGTAACGTCATTGCTCGGAGCGTGATGATGCAGCTTCAACGCGCCCATATGCAAGGGGCCGTGCAGTCTGCGCCCGGCGGCGACGGGGCTATGCTGCCCGTAGAACGCCTCGGCACGCCCGACGAGCAGATCACCACGCGCATTTTTCTCGACGACTACCAGTTCGAGACGAAGATGGAGGCGATCAATGCGCACAAGACGCAAATGGACCCCAACGCGTCGTTCAACCGAGCCCCGCGCGACAAGGTGCGCAAGCGCCTTGGCATCGAGACGTTTAAGCTGATTGTGCCGCCCGTCCAGTACGCGCTCGAAGACGATCTCTTCGAAGGTATTTCGGTCTAGCAGCCGCGTGCCGGGCGGGGTTCGTTGGCTTGATGGGGCGTGGTCGTCGAGGCGGTTTTGAATAAGCCTCTTTGTCCTGCGCTCGCAGCCTGGAAGTTGATGCCCAAAAACCGCGAAATCTTTGCCCGGAAGTCCGGTTTTTCAAGGATGTTATGGGGTATCGAAGTAATCACGCAATTTGAGAGAAGACTAGGCGAAAACGTTGCTGTATCATGGGTCCAGCACGTACGGAATTAGCCCACCCCAAAGCTTAATCGAGGAGAGTGTACCATGTCAAAGCTGAGTGTCTATCGCAATGAGTCTCTGATCCAGATGGAAACCTATGAGACTGATCCTGACCGCGCCGATGCGTTGGTCAACGAGATCCGCGTCAAGTGGGCATTGCTGAGAGAGAAAGGGTATGCAGGCGACTATCCGGTCGAGATCCTGCGCAAGGGCGGCGACACCCCCAAGGTCGTCGAAATCTTTAAGTGGCGGTCGCGTCAGGACCAGGTCAATGCAGAGAAAGATGCAGACATTCTTAGCGTCGAAGAGAGCATTGCCCGGTTGGTTACGTCGCCCGTGCCGAAAGAGCAGTACACGCAAGCCATTCGCGGCTTCAACCAGAACTTCCCGGCCGTCGGCGGTGTCGAGCTGCTCAAGGGCATCTGCTCTTGCTTGCTGACCATCGATGGGATCGTTGAAGACTATCCGATGAGCGTGAAGAATGGTATCGTGTTGATGCACCGCAGCCCGCGGATGGACATCGATGGCGACGGCCACAACGAGATGTATCTCAACATTCTCATGCACGGCGGCGAGATCGTCCAGACCGCCATGGGCCCCATCCGTGTCGAGCAGAACTTCAACAAGCCCAATGACGGCCTTGTGAAGTCGAACCAGACTGTTGGCTCGGGCAACGACTTCCCGGCCACCGCGCTCTGGCGCGTTGCATGGAAGATCCAGACGGCCCTCGGCCCGGTTCTCACCGATCCGGAGCAGCCGCTGATCTTTGGGCCCGCCACGGTGACCCACTACCCGCCCGTCGGGACGCATTTCCACGCCACCACCGGTGCCGTCGACCTCATCCACGAGGAGACTGGCAAGAAGGTTGGCACGCTCAAGCCGGGCGAACTCACCGCCTTCGACATCGTCACGACGAAGGACGACGAGATCTACGCCGACTTCCTCAACACGCCGCCCGATGACATCTTCGAGATCCTCGAAGCGCATCGGCCGCTGTTGGAGCAGCGTGATGCCGCCACCGCCGTGTACCTCCCGCCGGAGGTAGCCTCGGCTCAGGGCGGTGGCGATGGGGCCAACCTGGAAACGTCGGCTGGCGATGGTGCCAACCTGGAAACAGCTGAATAGTAGAGCCTGCTAGACTTAGTGTGTATCACGCCAGTCTGGTCGTTGTATGGGGGTATGGGTGTGTGGGGAAAAGCGTGCGATAATCATCGCCCAACCCCCACTCCCATGCTCCCATACCGGCTCCAGGGCGTCCCTAAAAATGCCCTCTTTAGTACCTGCATCGTGCCGATGCATTTCTGAAGAGTTGATCGGAGAGATGCCATGAGTTTGCGCCACGAACCGCTTCTCTACGTCTTTTACGAGACGACCTCGTTGCCGCACCAGCGGACATTCTGCGAAGAGATCCTTGGGCTTCGCGTCATCGAGAATCAGTTCTATCCGCCGCATGAATACCATGGGCTCGTCAAGTACGACGGCGGAGAGACCATCCTATCGCTCAATCTTTCAAAGGAGCGCCTGTTCCGCAAAAATGCCTCTGATGGGCTCGTTACCGTCCTTTCGGTCGAGAGCGAAGAGGCCATCTGGGACCGGCTCCGCGCTCACGACTATACGCCACCCGAGCAGCCCGGCGGCCTCTTTACCGACGCCTACGGGCATCACTATCTCTTTCGCACGGGCGCGGCAGCCGGAACGGCCACCAACCGGGCTCATCCGGTGGTTGAGGAGATCCAACTCACCGTAGACGACTTTGCCGCTGCGCTTACGTTCTATGGCGAGATCCTAGACCTGACGCTGCTAGACAAAACGGCCAACTCGGCGCGCTTTGCTACAAGCGGCATCGACATCGTCCTGACGCACAGCGACGTAGCACCCGATGGCCGCCCCATTCGCCATCATAGTTATCTGCTCGTCTTCCATACGACCGATATCGTGGCAGCTCGGGATGCGCTTGTCGAGCGGGGCATGAGCCGCGAGCCTCGGGTTGGCTCCAGCGATATTGGCCTCTCGGCGCGTTTCATCGATCCCGCCGGGCATGTCTACTGCCTCTACGAGCCTTCGGAAGAGAGCCTAACGTGGCAGAGCGGCCCCAAGGTGCGAGAGATCGTAGGAGGCACATCGGCAAGAGAACTGTCCCTCGTTCACGGTGATTAGGAGACTGCTATGTTAACCGAATCGCGGCTCGTTTACCTGATGATCTATGTCAACGATCTGGCGGTCTCGCGAGCTTTCTATGAGGAGGTCCTTGGGTTTAGCGTGTTGGAGGAAGACCCCGACGCGGTGAAGTACGATGCCGGGCATGTCATCCTCTGCCTTAACAGAGCCCAGGACTTTGGAATCACCTTGCCCGAGCGCGACCGGTCGGCCTATATGGCGTTCCTGGTCGATGACATCGATGCGATGCGGGCAGCGCTGGAGGCCCGAGGCGTGGTCTTCTCGCCGACGGAGCGCTACGACGTTGGGGCCACAACCGATTTCTATGATCCCGATGGTCACTGGTTTGCACTCTACGAGCCTTCGGAGCGTGCCCTGACCTGGCCGAGCGCCGATAAGATCCAGGCGCTGCGCAACGCAGGGGGCGACGGCGCGCTCGTCGCTACCGAGCCAGACGAAGCCCTGGGCCTCGACGGCAAAGACCTCGTCTACCTCTTCATGTTCGTAGGAGATCGGGAGAAATCCTACCAGTTTTATCACGAGACGCTGGGACTCCATAACGTGGAGGGCGGAGCCTGCCAGCAGGGCCTGACGACGGAGATTGACGGCGTCATCAAGTACGACACGGGCGGTGCGTTTCTGACCACACACCATGTAGAGCCCAGCGAAGCCTCGAAACGTACGCTCGACCCGGCCAGCATGAAGGGGATTGCCCCGGTCTTCCACGTCTCCGATGTGCGAGAAACGGTGCAGGCCCTTGCCGACAAAGGGGTGCGGTTTACCTATGGACCGGCCACCTCGAAGATTGGGATTATTGCCCAGTTCGAAGACCCTGCCGGGCATGTTTACTACCTGTACGAGCCGTCCGAAGAGGCTTTAGAGTGGCCCAGTGGGGCAAAGATTGAACAGATCCTGGCCGCTTCCTTGTAGGCACACTACCGGCGGCATAACGAAAGGAGGAGAAAACCATGTTGGACACAGCGGTTACCACCACCTTGGAAAACGCTCGGGTGGTCTATGTGGATGTCTTCGTTAGCGACCTCGACGTATCGCGCGACTTCTATAGCCGCGCGCTCGGGTTGCGGATCATCGAAGAAGACGAGGACGAGGTCAGGTTTGACGGCGGGCCGGTCGTTTTGGTGCTCAAGCGCGCCGGTGATTACGGCGTCAACCTGCCTCTGCGCAACGACGGCTCGGCAGACATCGTCTTCCTGGTCGATGACATCATCACGATGCGGGCGGCCTTAGAGCAGCGCGGCGTCGATTCGTTCCTCCCAACCAGTTGGTACGAGCCCGGTGGGCTGGTTGATTTCTATGATCCGGACAAACACTGGATCACGCTGTATCAGCCGTCTGAAGAGGCGATGGAATGGCTCAGCGCCGACAAGATCCGCGCCGTCTTGGCTACGCGGGAAAGGCGAGGCGTACCGGATGTGGTACCGCAGCCACCCGCCGATACCAACGGCCAAGACCTCTCGGATGTGGTGCTCGACGGAGCCGAACTGATCTATCTCTTCAAGTTTGTAGAAGACCCCGAAGTGACGGAGGTTTTCTACCACGAGGTGCTCGGGTTGCAGTCGCTTGAGGGTGGCCCGTGCAGCCAGACCTCCGGCGGCGACCAGAACGGCGTCGTTAAGTATGATACGGGCGGGATCATGCTCTCGACCCACTTCATCGAGGAGGAGCGTACCCAGGAGGAGGTAGACGAGCACGCCTGCCCGCCTCGCGAGATCGATCTGAACCGCGTGCAGCACGTAGCCGTCACGTTCCACGTCGATGATCTCGACCAGGCAGTGGCCGGATTGAGCGAACGCGGGGTGCGGTTCCGGCACGGCCCGGTGCAGTCTCAGGATGGCAAGAAAGTGTCTTTCGAGGATCCCACAGGGCATCTTTACTTCCTGTATCAGCCGTCGGAAGAAGCGCTTAGTCGGCCTACCGGGCGCAAAGTTCAAGAAATACTGACTACACCGTTCTAGAGAGAGAGGGTAGTCTATGCAGAGGGGGGATCGGCTGTGGTGCGGGAGTGCTGCAGCTCGATCCCTTCTGCTATTTAATTAAAGAACGGAGTGCACAATGGGTGTCGTAGATATGCTGGTCTTTGGGCCGCACCCCGATGATGCCGAGATCGGCGCGGGCGGCCTCTTACTGAAGATGAAAGCCGACGGGTATCGCACGGGGATCGTGCATTTAACCAGCGGCGAGATGGCTTCGGGCGGCGATGCCGACACGCGGCGCAAAGAGCTGGAAGACGCCGCTCGGATGCTCCAGGTCGATCATGTTGAAGTGCTCGACTTCAAGGATTGCCAGATCGCGGATACCTACGAGAGTCGGTTGAAAATAGCCCATGTAATCCGCCGCCTGAAGCCCAGCGTGGTGCTGGCTCCGTATTGGGAGGGCATACCGGGGCGCGGGCCGGGCCACACCGACCACCTCACCACAGGGATGCTGGTATCGCATGCGGTTAACTTTGCGCGTCTCCGCAAGATGCCTATCCCCGAGGCTCCGCATAACGTCGAGCAGGTCTTTTATTACTTCCTTCCCGACACTCTCACGCCCAGCTTCGTCGTAGATATTAGCGACTACGCCGAGACCTACCTCGAAGCTATCAAGTGTCATCGCTCCCAGTTCTTCGATCCCAATACTGGGGCGCTGCGGGCGGGGTATTTTTCGATCTTCACGGCTGATGCGCAAAATCAGGGCCGCATGATCCGCGCCCGCTGGGGGCAGGCTTTCTATTCTCCTAACCCACTGCCCGTCGCCGACCCTTTTCTTTTTACCACCAAAGCCCGCGCAAAGGCCGAACTGGCCTTACAGGCTTGAAGCATGGGTGGCAGCGCCCGATCAGGCGCTTCCGGGATTCAGAATCGCCCTTTTCCTCTACGAAAGGGGCGATTCGTTGTATAAGAGATTGGCGAATGAGGGAGGCCGGGCTAATACGGTGGCCCCGGGCATAGTACATCCCGTGATGAAGTATATTGGAGCACCAGGCGCTGCCTATCGAGGCCCCAAGGCCAGCCCTGCATCGCGGCGTTCACTACTTACCTTTTCGTCACCGTGCCTACCCGGCTAAGCCTTTTCTGTACCCGGATCATAGAAGCGGGTTGGCTTGTCGCGCTCGTCGTGGTACCGTTGCATTTCAACCCAGCGTCCAGCCGAGCCTTCGAGCCTGACAAGATCGCCCTCCTTCGGTCGATTGCGGTGCTGATGGCTGTGGCTTGGTTAGTCAAAGCCGGAGAGGCGTGGTGGGGAAGGCGGCACAGGGGCGATTCGGAACCTGTAGCCTCCGAGACGCCTTCGGCAGGGCGTCGGCTTGCGGCTCATCCCCTCGTTTGGATCGCGGGGTTTATGTTGGCAAGCTATGGGTTCTCCACGGCGTTATCCATCCTGCCCGATATAAGCGTTTGGGGGTATTACGGGCGGCTTCACGGCTTGTATACAGCGGCATCCTATCTCGTGGTTTTCGTATCGATGGTGGCGTTGCTGCGCACCTCAGCGCAGGTCCAGCGTCTCATCACTGCGGTTGTGATCGGGAGCGTGCCGGTGGCCCTGTACGGGTTGGTGCAACACCTCGGCCTCGATCCGCTGGTATGGGCAGAGCCAACAAGCCAGCGTGTTCATGCCACGATGGGGAACCCCATTTTCTTGGCTGCCACCTTAAGCATGGCCGTCCCCTTGACCGTGTATCGGCTGGCGACGGTCTGGCGCAGACGCCGGTTTGTGCTGCTCGGCGGGTATAGCGTAGTCCTGGCGGTGCAGCTTGCTGCCATGGTGTTTGCGCAGAGCCGAGGCCCTGTTCTGGGCCTGATCGTAGGGATGCTCTTTGGCGGATTGCTCTGGGCGCTAACACAGCACCGGTGGAAGGTTGCTAAAGGCGTGCTTGGCTTTGCCGCCGTGCTGACGGTTTTGCTAGCGCTCGTCAACCTGTCTGATTCGGTGCTGGCTGTCGTCGAAGACGTGCCCTACTTGAACCGGCTCGTCCGTTTGGATGAAGGGGAAGGCTCGGCGGAGGGGCGTGTACTTGTTTGGGAGGGTGCGGTAGATTTAATACTAGCCGATCCGATGCGGCTGGCCGTTGGCTATGGCCCCGAGGCCATCCGGTTTGCCTACTATCCCTATTACACGACCACCTTGGCTCAAATCCATGGGGATCGGGTCTTTTTTGACCGGATGCACAACGAGACCTTCGATGTGCTCGTAACGACAGGCTTAGTAGGCTTCATCTTCTATCTGCTTTTCTTTACAAGCCTCGTCTACTACGGGCTGCGATGGCTTGGCTTGCTGCCGCCGGGGCAACTTCGATATGGGTTTTGGTTTTTTTGGATCGGGGGTGGGCTCGGGGCAACCCTGGGGCTGCGGTGGATAGCGCAGACGTGGGCGTTCAGCGGGGTGGCTTTACCTCTGGGTATGTTAGGGGGGCTCCTGCTCTACCTGGCCGTTTATACCTTTTATGCGCCACGGCAAGCAGCGCAGGACGATGCATCCGCCTCTGCGGGAGGGAATAGCTTGCTGCTCATCCTGCTTTTTGCAGGGCTTCTGGGGCACTTCGTCGAGATCAACGTGGGTATTGCGGTCAGCGCCACGCGGCTTTTATTCTGGGCATACGTTGCGTTATTCCTGGTCCTGGGGCTCAGTGGGATGCGGTTGGCCGATGCGAAACAGCAGAGTACCGCGCAGTCATCGCGACCGGCGTATGGTGCTTTGTTGGTAATGAGCCAGTGTGCAGGCTTCATCGCGGTGACGCTATTGTATAGCTTCTTTATCGGGGATGCCTTCTCTGAAGGAAGGGCTGTGCTCGCGGGCCTTTTCGGAGCGATGTGGCTGCTGATTGGGGTGTTGCTTGTCTTTGGAATCCCGCCCGACACTGGTAAACGACCGCTTGGGCGGGCGCTGGGCCTCTACGTCGTCTTCTCCGTGCTTCCGCTGCTGTCGTTTGTGGTTTTCTTGGGACGGAGCATTGAGGGTAGTCTGCATCATCTGGTGCTCTATCTGCTAATCATAGCTGTGTTTATCCTGTCCACGGGCTTGTTGTTGGGCCGTGAAACGCCGCGCCCGGCTCGGCGGGCTTCGCTGCTGGGGCTGGCGCTGGTTGTGCTCGGAGGAGGGGCTGGGTTGGCGTTTGTGTATAGCACCAACATTCAGATCATTCAGGCCAACATGTACCACCTGAAGGCGAAGACGGCCTTTCAGCAACGGCAGTATGACGAGGCGGCGCTTCAATACCGCCGGGCGCTCGACCTCGATCCTCGGCAAGAACTCTATCAACTCGAACTAGCGCAATTGCTGGCTACACAGGCCCGGTATCAGCCGCGTATTGCACCGGCAAGGCGGGAGCAGCTGTTTCAGGCCGCCGAAGACATTCTTGTGCGGGCCTCCGCTAAGAATCCGTTTGAGCAATATCATTATGCGGCCCTGGCAGAGGTCTATCTCCACTGGGCTTATGGGGCAGTGAGTGCGCAGCTTCGGGATACACGCTACGAGCAAGCGTTTTCAGCCTTTTCGCAGGCGCTCCGCGTCAACCCAGGGAATATTGGGATGAAGCAGCGGTGGGCTGAGGCGTACGAAGAAAAAGGAGACCGTCGCCAGGCTCTTGCCACCTATCGTCAGGTGCTTGCGGACGATACGACGAACGTGGCCTTATATATGCGTATAGGGAAGCTCTATAGCGACGAGCAGCAGTGGGACGAGGCCGCTGTGATGTATGAGGGGGCCGTACGGCACAGCGAGCAACCAAGGCCGAATGTGTATCAGCTTCTCGTTACCCTGTATCAGCGGATAGGCCGCTTAGACCGGGCCGCCCAGACCGCAGAGCGTGCCCTAGCGCTTGATCCGGATAGTCCCGCTCATCATGACTTGCTCATTGGCGTGTATGTGCGTCAGGGGCAATGCAGTAAAGCGCGCGAACAGCTTCGTCTAGCGCTTGAGCAATGGCCCGGCAATGCCCGGTTTCAGACCCTCTCGGCTTGGATAGACCGGCACTGTACGCCAGAAGCAGGGCCGGAATAGGCCGTTACGCCCATTTTCCCTGGCTTGCTGGCATCTCAGATGCGCAGGGGCTAAGTTCGGGCAGGAAAGAGGCAGGCAGAGGGCATCGCGGACTACTCCACCAAGAACGCAGCATACAAGTACCTGTCCTGCTATACAGTTGGGTGTGCGTTTCACTCCTGAATCATGAAGGCACCTAAGGTCTCGGTTATCATTCCCAACTATAACCACGCTCCGTTCCTACAAAGACGTATCGAGAGCGTGCTTAACCAGACCTATCAGGATTTCGAGGTGATCTATCTCGACGATGCCTCTACCGACAACAGCGCCGAGGTCTTTGCCCCCTTCGCCCAGGACGAGCGAATCCGGGCGTTTCAAAATACCGCCAACACGGGCATCCCGGGAAAACAGTGGAACAAAGGGGTAGCAGAGGCGCGCGGTGAGTACATATGGATCGCAGAATCGGACGATAACGCCGACGAGCAATTTCTGGAACTGCTCGTGCCCGAGCTAGAAGCCCATCCCACAGCCGGGCTAGTCTACTGCCAGTCGCTCGTTGTTAATGAGCATGATGTGGTCATCGACTCCTATGATCGGCATACGGAGGATTTTGATCGGACCCGGTGGAAGCGCAACTTCTTTAATCAGGGCAAGGATGAGTTGACGCATTTCCTGTTTTACAGGAACACCATCCCCAATGCGAGCGCTGTCTTGTTTCGCAAGCGCATCTATGAAGAGGCAGGCTTCGCCGATGAATGGATCCGCTACTGTGGCGACTGGCTGCTGTGGGTGAAGATGCTGATGATCTCTGACCTTGTCTTTGTGGCCCAGCCGCTCAACTATCACCGGCGGCACGAGGGGGCGTTGAGTCATGGCCCCCGCCTCGGCGACGATGTAGGGCCGTCGCCGGTGGCTGGAGATCAGATGGAGATCCCCGAGATGCCCTTCGAGCACGAGTTGCGGCGTTGGCCTGCCCAGTTGCGCTATATTCTAGGGCGCAATGCCCTCCGGGCCAATCGCCCTGCCGAAGCGCGACACTACTTCGTCCAATCTTTACGGCTCCACACCTCGCTGGCACCGCTGCTGTTTTGGCTAGCTAGCTTTCTCGGCAAGCCGGTGTATCAGCGGCTTGATGGGATCAAAAGCCGCATTCCTCTCCTTGGGCGGCTCGTTATGACCGCAAGCGGGCTCTGGCTGGCTGTGCACCGGCGTTGGACGAAGCGCTACCACCGATCCCCGTAGGTGTACGACGAGTGATGCAAATGGGAGTAAAAACGCCTATATTCTCCGCACGCCGAAAAAAACTCGCCCCTTCCGGCGTCCCAGCCCTGTGAGTTGTGCGCATACGGTGCGTGGTGTAAACAGGTTATGGATCAATCGATACGGCAGCAAGTCAGGATATATCGCCCCAATCAGCGCCGCGAGTTGGGTTGGTTGCAGACGTGGATCGTCATGGCTCGGAGCATGGTCAGTTCGAGAGAACTGATCTGGCAACTCTTTAAGCGCGACTTCCTGGCGAGCTATAAGAAATCATTTCTGGGTGTCACCTGGGTTTTTCTCGCGCCAATCCTGGGTGTTATCTCGTGGATCTTGCTCCAGAGTACCAACGTGCTCAATGTGGGGCCGCTAGATATATCCTACCCGGCCTATGTGCTTACGGGCACCACCATGTGGGGGCTCTTTATGGGCTTTTACAACGCTGCCCAGAACACCCTGCTGGCTGGACAACGCCTGGTGATGCAGATCAACTACCCCCGCGAGGCCTTGCTCGTCAAGCAGGTGGCAGAGCATCTGGCTAACTTCCTCATCACGCTGGCGGTAACCCTCGTGGTGGTTATGGTTTTCGGGATCTGGCCTGCGTGGCAAGCAGTGCTGCTTCCGCTCGTGGCGCTGCCCTTATTCTTCCTCGGGACCGGTATCGGGCTGATCGGATCGATGGTTGCCATCGTCGCCGTCGACCTGACGAAGCTCGCCAACGTGGTGCTGGGCCTGTTGATGTTTACCACCCCGATCCTTTATGTAGAAGCGGATCTCCACCCCCTCCTGCAAACCCTCGTCGATTGGAACCCCCTCACGTACCTGGTTTGCTCGGCGCGCGACATCGTGCTGCACGGCACGCTCTATGAGCCTACGGGCTATTTCATTACGGCTGGCCTGTCGTTCTTGTTGTTTATGATGTCGTGGCGTCTTTTCTTCGTGTCGGAAGACCGTCTCATTGAGCGCATGATCTGATGGAAGCAGGAGCCTGGCATACTATGCATAACGGAACAAGGGACAACCGGGGAGAGGTCGTCGCTTCGGTCCGGCATGTGTCGAAGAAGTTTTGCCGCCACCTCCGGCGTAGTATGGCCTATGGGCTGTTGGAACTCTCCAGAAACCTGATGGGCCTCAAAGCCAAAGACAGCGCCCTGCGCGCTGGCGAGTTCTGGGCGCTCGACGACCTGTCGTTCGATCTGAGGCGGGGCGAGCCGCTGGGCGTGCTCGGGCTCAACGGCTCGGGCAAAACGACGCTGCTCCGCATGGTGGCAGGCATCATGCCGCCGGATCGGGGCGAGATCATGGTCAAAGGCCGCATTGGGGCGCTCATTGCCATGGGGACCGGCTTTCATCCCCACATGACGGGCCGCGAGAATATCTATGTCAACGGGAGCCTCCTGGGCATGAGCCGCGACGAACTCGATGCCTGCTTCGACAGCATCGTTGAGTTTGCGGAGATTGGCGACTTTCTGGATGCGCCGGTCTCGACCTATTCTTCGGGAATGCGGATACGGCTTGGCTTCTCTATCGCTACGGCCTTTACGCCAGACATCCTCTTGCTCGATGAGGTCTTCGCCGTCGGCGATGTGGTTTTCCGGCAACGCTGCCTGGAGCGCATAGAGCAACTGACCGAGGAGGCCGGGGTGATTCTGGTATCGAACCGGCCCGAGTTTGTCGAGATGCTTTGCGAGCGGGCGCTGTGGCTCGATAAGGGCAAGCTAGTAGCCGAGGGCAACGCCGAGGAAGTAGCAGCGCTGTATATAGAAAAGACGAGCCAGCGCAGCGCCCAGTTTGCTATGCGAACAGGCACGAAGCGGGGCGGCAACGGCGACCTCCGGTTTACCGAGGCCATCGAGGTGTATGGCTCAGAGTCGGGTTCACACGAGATTTCAATACGGCGCGAGGCGCTGATTGTAGAGGCCCCGTTTGTTTGCCAGAAGCCGTGGTCTGAGGTTCATTTCAGCATCAAGGTGGTAGATCTCGTCTCAGGCATGCTCCTGACGGCAGCAGAGTGCGAGGTGCCTGAGGTGACCGATGCGGGGATGCTGCGCTGTGTCTTCCAAAATGTACCCTGGTTGCCGCGTTCCTACGCCGTCATGCTTACCATCCGCAGCGACGATACGACGCTCGACGCCTGGCGCTATGCCGCGCAGGTTACCGCAAAGCGCCTGGCTCCGGCACCCAGCAAAAAAATCCAACGCCATCCGCATGAGATCACGGTGGATGTCGGCGAGGCTTCGTATCGGTATAGCTATAAGCACCCCAAGCCTGCCGAGGCATCGGTGCGTATGGCCTGAGCCCGTCAGCACACCGCTGGCATTGCCGCCGGGCTATTTCTATTTTTACGCTCCACTGCTTCTCTAGAGTTGCTCGTCGTGTGTTTTACTATGTCTTTTAAAAGGCAAAAGGGGCGCTTTGTAGGCTTTGCAAGCCAGATCGTCTTGGTTCTATGCCTCGCGGCATGCCAAACGGACCCGTCGGCTTCGCCCTCGCCGCCTGCTGCCTCAACCACCATTCTGCAAGACATCTCAGACACCGTGGGGCTCGACTTCGTCCACGTCAATGGGATGACCGGCGAGAAGTACTTTGTAGAGATGACGGGAGCTGGTGGGGCCTTTCTCGATTACGACAACGATGGCGACCTCGATCTTTATCTGGTGCAAGGGCACCCCATCGGCGTAGCCGATACCACCACCCATCGCGATAGGCTCTATCGGAATGATCTCGTGGAGTCTGGAGTCCTGCGCTTCATCGATGTGACAGCGGCTAGCGGGCTCAACGCTACCGGTTATGGCATGGGGGTAGCCACGGGCGATGTGGACAACGATGGCTTTGTGGACCTCTATGTGACCAACTGGGGACCGAACCAACTCTGGCGCAACAACGGCGACGGTACCTTCTCCGATATCACGGAGCCTGCCTCGACCGGCGATCCACGCTGGTCTACGAGCGCGGCTTTCCTCGACTTCGACCGTGACGGTTGGCTCGATCTCATGGTCGTCAATTATGTGGCCTATCGCTTGGCTAACGATCATCCGTGCTACGCCACCCGGTCGGGCCGCCGCGATTATTGCGGGCCGCAGAGCTACGCCGCCGAGCCCGACCGCCTCCTCCGCAACCGGGGCGACGGCACCTTCGAAGACGTGACCCTGGAGATGGGGATGGCGCGTACCTTTGGCGCGGGCCTCGGGGTCGTGGTGGCCGACTTCGATGAGGATGGCTGGCTCGATCTTTATACCGCCAACGATGGGATGGAAAACCAGCTATGGCATAATCAGCAGGGGCAGCGCTTTGAGGATCGGGCGGCGCTCAGCGGCACGGCGGTCAACCTTAGCGGGGCTGCGGAGGCTAGCATGGGGGTGGTGGCCGCAGACTTCGACGGCGACAGCGACGACGACCTCTTCATGACACACCTCAACGGGGAGACCAATACGCTCTATACCAACCTGGGGCAGGGGCTCTTCGAAGACCGAAGCCGCCGCGCTGGGCTCGGGCGGACCAGCTGGCCCTATACCGCCTTCGGAACCGGGGCTATAGACTATGACCTCGACGGCTGGCTCGATCTTTTTATCGCCAACGGCGAGGTGCGCATCATCCCGGCGCAAGCCGACCAGGGCGAAGATCTGCCGCTCAGGCAACCGAACCAACTCTTCCGCAACCTGGGCGAGGGGCGTTTTGAAGAGGTGGCAGGCTGGGCCGGGGCGGCTACCGACCTCGCCGAGGTGAGCCGGGGTGTGGCCTTCGGCGATGTAGATAACGACGGCGACACGGACGTGCTCCTTGTCAACAACAACGGCCCGGCGCGGCTCTATCGTAATGAGGTTGGCCAAAACGCCTCGTGGATCGGACTAAACCTCGTCGATGAAGCGGGGCGCGGCGTCCTCGCGGCGAAGGCCATCCTGCACCGCGCCGACGGAACTACGCTCACACGACGCAGTCATACCGACGGGAGCTATTGTGCGGCCCACGATCCACGTATCCGGTTTGGGCTGGGGGCACAGGCGGCCTATGATCAGATACAGATTCGCTGGCCTGACGGGATAACCGAGGCTTGGTTGGGCTTGGCTCCAGATACCTATCATACCCTCACAAAAGGTGCGGGCCGCCCCGTAGATTCTGCTGACTAGCATGGGTATATGGATCGCTTAAAGACATCCTATCGGTTAGGTGTGGTGCTTCTGGTGGGGCTGCTTTGGGGCACTGGATGCCAGCCAGAAGCCCCAGCGTTTGCCCCGCAGCCGGTATCGTTGCCCAACTTGGAGGGGCTGACTGAGGCGGCCCAGGAGCAGATCCGGCAGCAACACCTCCGCACCCGAGGCGACGCCATCCGTGCTAATCTTGCCGTGCTGGGCGAGGAATACGGGAAGCTGGGACAAATCCTTTATACGTACGACTTTCTCGATGCCGCCGAGCCTGCCTTCCGTAATGCCGAGGGCTTGCGTCCTGACGACACCGAGTGGACGTATTACCTAGGGATGCTCTACCGGCAGCAGGGCAATTTCGAGGCGGCAGCCGCCGCCTTTGAGCGGGTTGTAGCACAGCAGCCCGACGATGCTATGGCGCGCCTGCGTTGGGCAGAGACATACTTCGAGCTAGGACGCCCAGACGACGCACAGCGCCTCCTAGAGGAGGTCGTGCAGGCGCACCCCGATAACCCGCTTGCCTATTTTCTCCTGGGCCAGATTGCCTACGAGGCTGAGTCTTACGAGGCCGCCGTCGGCCACTTTGAGCAGGTGCTCGATTTGCAGCCTACCGCTACCCAGGTCCATGCGTCGCTCGCGCTGGCGTATCGCAGCCTGGGCAACGAGGCACAGAGTGCTTTCCACCTGGCGCGTCGCGGGTCTGCGGTGATCCAGATGAGCGACCCCCGGGTGCAAGCCCTCGAAGCCTTCAAGCAGGAGACTGGGGCCACCGCTGTTACCCAGGGCGAGGCGCTGATCAACGCAGGGCGGTATCAGGAGGCTATCGCGGCATTGGAGCAGGCCATCAGGCAAGACCCAGACAATGACTCGAACTATCTCAACCTGGGGGTGGCGCGGGCCTATGCGGGCGATCAGGACGGCGCAATGGCAGCCTTTGAAGAGGCCATCCAGATAGATCCTCGGAATAGTAAGGCCCAGTACAACATCGGGGCCATCCATGCCGCTAACGGGCGGCAGGCGCAGGCCGAAGATCGTTTTCGAGCCGCCCTCGATGCAGATTCGCGCCATGGACCGTCCCATCTCGACCTGGCAGAGCTATTGCGCCGATCAGGGCGCTGCCAGGAGGCTGTGGGGCACTTCGAAAGCGCCTTAGAGATTATCCCCGGAGACATCGGGGCGCGGCAACATATGGCGTTGTGCCTTCTTCGCCTGAACAGCCGCGACGAGGCGCGGGCGGCCCTCGAAGCGGGCCTCGCAGCCAACCCCGGCCACCTTGGCTTCATCGATGCTCTGGCCCGGCTTTTGGCAACCAACCCCGGTACCGACATCAGCGATGGGGCTCGTGCGTTGAGCCTGGCCGAACAGGCCATCGCCATGCGCCGCCGCACCGAGACGCTGGAGACCCTCGCGATGGCGCATGCCAAGCTGGGGCGCTACGACGATGCTGTTACCCATCAGCAAGAGGCCATTCAACTGGCCGAGCAGGTAGGCCACAGCGCCTATCTAGAACACCTCAACCAAAACCTGCGCCAGTATCAGCAAGGTGCGCCCAGCCGTACGCCCTGGCCCGATTTTATGTACGAACTCTAGGGCGGGTGGATTAGTCGTTCTATGAGTAAGAGGCACCACTTCCCACGAGATAACAATCCTTACTTGTAGAAGCAACGACCTAACACAGCATGGAGTAAGAGACTAAACCCTTATGGGGAAATAGTCTAAATCCTTATGGAGTAAGAGACTAAATCCTTATAAGGAAATGGTCTCTACCTCCTACGAGTAACGGTCGCTAACTCCATGGGGTACGGGGCACTGACTCGTACGAGAAAGGGTTACTGATGAGTGTGGCCCTGCGCCTTGGGGAAAGGCGGGGGAAGGGCATTGCACCGAAGGGGAGCCTAGCCGTGCAAGGGGCTTGATAGAGAAGGCAGGTATACAAAGAAGGGCGTCCCTCCTTGCTAGAAGGGACGCCCTTGGCATTTGGAGCTTGAAGTGAGAGCCCGCTTACCGGACGAGGAGCACCTGTTGTGTTTTCACAAAGTTGTCTCCGATAGCCCGGACAAAGTAGGGACCACTTGGGTGCGAACCCGCCTCGAAGATGAACAGCCGCGATTGGTTCGCATCGACGAGGCCCTCGAAGAGGGTAGAGACCCGGCGGCCTAGCATGTCGAAGACCGCAAGCTCAAGGTGCTGCGTCTCCTTGACCGTCAGGGCGATGGTCGTCGATTGGTTGAACGGGTTGGGATAGGCCGAGGCAAAGAAGAACTCGCCCGGGATCTCAATGAGGGTTTCGATCTCAGCGCTGAGCGTCGACGAGCCGTCGGCGTTGATCTGCTTGAGGCGGAACGTATGCTGGCCGGGGAACAGCTTGTCGGCCCGGAAGGCATAGTCGCCAGACTCGTTTCCATCGATCCGCGCCAGCGTCCTAAACTCACCCACGGTTTTGTGATGAACCTCGAAGACGGTCTCTTCGAGTTGATCCCTGGTAGCCCAGGTGAGTTGGATGGCATCGTCGGCTGCAACTTCGGCGGCAAAGGTAGCAAGCGCGAGCGTAGGCGCTTCGAAGCGCTGGCCGAAGATCTCGTGCTTGTTATCCGTAGCCAGATCGTCATCATCGCCAGACCAGACCGTGAAGTAGCTGTTGTCCGGGCCGTAGATGACGGCAGGCTGTAGGGCATCGAACCCAGCAGCGCCATCTGCCGAGCCCATATCGCTGAGGCGGAAGCCCGCGCCGTCGTATTCGTCGCCAAAGCTGCGGTCGCCGAAGAGGCGTTGGGCGTAGATCTCATACTCGCCGTCCACCAGCGTGCCTTCGTTATGATCGCCGCGCCAGACGACGAGGTAGTCGCCGTCGGTCGGGTTGAAGGTCACATCAGGGTAGGCCGCGGCAAAGTGCGAATTCTTAGCCGGGCCCATGGCGCTGATCATGAAGTCGTTGTCACCAACCGCTTCGCCGGTCTCGGCGTCGAGGCTTGGGCCGAAGATCTCGAACTCGTTATCGACCAGCCCGCTCGTGTCGTCATCGCCAAGCCACACCACGAGGTACTCGCTGTGGGTCTCGTTGAAGGCAAGGGCCGGGCGATGCGCGCCAAAGGCGGTTACCGCATCGTCGCCGCCCATGTCGGTGAGGGCGAAGTCGTTGAGCCCCAGGGCTTCGCCGGTCACAGCATCGACGCGTTGGCCGAAGATCTCCGAGGCTCCATCGACATGCGGGGCGGTGTCATCATCGCCTTCCCACACGACGAGGTATTCGCCCGCAAGGCCGTTATAGGCCACGGCAGGGCGTTGGGCGTCGAAGTTGGCATCGCTATCATCGCTGCCCATGTCGCTGAGGCGGAGGACATCGAAGGTGAGGCCTTTGCCAGTTTCGGCATCAAGGCGGTGCGCAAAGATTTCCGAGGCCCCGGCGTTGATGTCGTCTTCGCCTTGCCAGACCACGAAGTACTCGTTTTGCGCAGCATTGTAGGCTACGGCAGGATGCAGTGCCGGAGCTTCGGCGATCACGAAGTCGTCTTCGCCGATAGCCTGGGCGTCGGCACCACGGAGGCGCTGCCCGTAGAGGCCGATCTCGCCGTCTACCGCATCATCGCCCGCCCAGACCACAAAGTATTCGTGGTTGGTGGCATTATAGACCACCGAGGGGTTGAGGGCGTCGAACGCGGGGAGGCCGGGTTCGCCCATGTCGCTGATGCGGATGACCTCGCCCACGCGCTCGCCGGTCTCGGCGTTGAGGCGTTGGCCGTAGATCTCGAATTCGCCATCGATCAGATTGTCGCTTGCCCAAACCACGAAGAATTCATTGTCGGTGGCGTTGAAGGCGACAGCCGGGTTGACGGCGTCAAAGTCGACTGCGCTCTCGGCTCCGGTGTAGGTAATCCGAAAGTCATTGGAGCCGATTTCAGCGAGCCGCGCTTGACCCCAGGCGCTGGCTGGTACCAGCAGCATGGCGATCAAGCCTATATATAGGTAGTATTTGGTCTTCATAGCGCTTCGCTTCCCTCGTAGAGCAACAGGTGAATAGGGAACGGAAATAACCGCTGCTGGGAGCGTGTCCCAGCGGGCCTAAGCCGTTGCTTATTTGTTGCGCTCGTTGACCAGAGCTTCCAGGGCTTCGAGCCGCTGGAGGAGGGCCTCGTTCTGCGCTTCGAGCACCTGCACTTTCTGAGCGAGGGCCTGCGCAGCCGCCATGGCAACACCGTTGGCATCCAGCGGGGCGATGTGGGCTTCGTCTTTGCCCAGCCCAAAGGCGGCGTAGAAGTCCTGCGCCATCGGACCCATGTGGCGGATCGCGTCGTCGTCCGTCTTATAATTCCACGTCGTGATCGGCAGGTTGGTCAGGCGGTCGAGCACGTCCTGGGCGTCAACGGTCATAAAGTTTTCTTTCAGAAGAACACTCGACGCCTCGGTGAGCAGACCACCGATTTCCAGGTTGCCGTTGTTATCCAGCATAAGAATGCTGCTGGCCCCATCTGCATCTACGACATCCAGCCGTCCGGCGGGGGCATCCGTACCGATCCCAATGCTGCCGTCTTCGGCAATGTGCATGCTGTTTTTGGGCGCACCATCCTGAACGAAGAAGGACTGGAGGGCATGCGGCATAAGCGTCCGAGCGCCAACACCGTCAACCACGGTTTTACCTTCGGTCTGCACAGGGCGGTCAGCTTTGGTGCAGCCGTCAGTGTCGCACCCTGCACTGAAGTCATCGATCGGCGCTCCCGGCTCCGGTTGTGTCGGGGCATTTAGTGGCACGGATCCTTGGGCGCGACCATTTTCGTCTACACCAGCATTCTGGGCCTGGACCGGGAGTGCAAAGAGGGCAAGGCAGCAAAGCAGGGCGAGAGATTGCGGAATGAAATTGAAAGGTGACCGCTTGTTCCAGTGAGCTTTCATAGGTCTTTAACCTCCGTGGAATGGGGAGTGTAGAATCTGGAAACGAACAAAATGCCGCCTGCCATGAAATCAGGGTGGTTCGACAGCTAGTGCCGGGGCGGAGAGCCCACGGCGGGGTGTGTAGGCGGCCAGGGATCGAAAGAAGATACTGATCCACTTTCGGATGGGCAACACAACCTTGTGCTATTTCTGGAAAAACAGGCTGCTTTTGTAGATCGACGAATCGGGGAGAAGATTAACCACTTGGCAAGGAGAAAAAGGCTGTGTGCTTAACCCTCACCGTTTGGACAGTTTAGCGGTTGCAGGGCTCAGGGCTGCGGGGTGTCGGAGGCTTCGACGAGGGCTGTGGCAATGACGCCGGGCTGGGTCGCCACTTTGAGGCCGTGTTGCCAGTACCGCTGGGCTTCGTCTGGTGCGCCCTGACGCATGTACAAGCGCCCGATAGCGGCATAGGAACGACTGTGTGTAGGGTCTACTTCGAGCGCCCGGCGGTAGTGAGCAATAGCCTCGTCTATGCGCCCCAGCCGTGCCGTTATCTGGCCCAGATAATACCATCCGGCAACCAAGTTGGGGCGTTCGGCCACGGCCTTTTCAAAATGAGCCAGGGCCGCCTCGTCCTCATGTTTTGCGCTTAAAAAGAGGCCCAGGTTGAAGTGGGTATCCGGGCGGTCTGGATGACGCTCAATCACCTCGCGGAGCAGCGCAATAGCCTCATCCGCCGCGCCTTGCCCGTTTCGTGCGATGCTCAGCCACTCCATCGCTTTAGGGTCGTCGGGGAGGCGTTCCAGAATGCGTTGAAGCGTTGCCTCGGCCTGGGCATACCGTTGCAGCTTGATCTGCCCTCGGGCTAGGTCGAAGTAGGGCACGAGGTCCTCGGGTTGAGCACGAGCGAGGGTTTGTTCGAGGCGATTTACGGCTACGTCGTTCGTATAAGCCCGCACGAGGGTCGTGGCCAGATACACATCGGCCATCGGAGATTCTGGGGCGCGTTCTGGTTGCAGAAACGCGAGGTCTTCCAAGATGGGCTCGCCGCCTTCGTCGAGTGGGGCTGTCAGGTGAGGCCCTATGTCATAGAGGCCAATCTTATGATCAGTCATTATCACCTGCACCACGTCTTGGGTGCGTCGCTGAGGCATGTGGCAGGCCATGCAGTCGTCCGCAGCGATGGTGGTCGGTGGAGGTGGGGTGGCGTGCGTATCGTGGCAACTCAGGCAGGCGTTGCTATAATGCGCGATCCGCTCTGCTTTGGGTACTTTTCGATGCGGATCGTGGCAGGTGATGCACGTCAGCGCACCTGCGCTTTGCTCAAAACAGGCGCTTTGTTTTAGGCGATAGGCGTGGTGGTTAATCTCGAACCGCTCGCTGCGGGGCTGCTCCTGTTCTTCAGGGTCGACATGAAGCAGGTAGTCCGATAGCGACTCGCCGGGCCGGAACGAATAGTCCGGGCGATCAAAACGGCGCACACCAATCAGCGAGACGGCAGGGAGCATGTGGCACTGGAAACACACCTCGTCGCGGCGCGCGGGCTCCAGGCGGGCCGGGTTGACGATGGCGGCGCGGATCTGCTCCAGATCGGCCTCGCCGCGCAGCACCGTGCGGACGTGGTCGGCCCCCGGCCCGTGGCACCGCTGGCAGCCTGTCCCTTCAGGGAGTTCCTTGGGGAAGAGGTGCGACTCGGTGCGGACGTCGAGGCCCTCGGGCACTTCGGGAAAGGCGTTGTGGCAAAACATGCACTCGCGCCGCACCATGCGCAGCACGCCCCGGTGGTTTTTCTGGTCGAAACCAGGCCCCATGCCCCACGACTGGGTCTCCGTATACCAGCCGATAGGAAGTTGATAGAGTTCGCCAGACTCGTTCTGGTAGAGGTAGCTCCGCGTCTTGTTGCCCGATCCCACGATCCAGTCTACGGCCTGCTCGTAGACGTTGATAGGCGTGCCGTTCTCATCGCGTTGATAGCGCTTAAAAAACAGCGTGCTGTCGCGGAAGGTCATTTCATAATGGCGCTGCGAGGGCTCGTGGTAGAAGTGGTTGTTTTCGAAGTCCTCGATGAGGTTCTCCGCACGCGGTTTTGCGAAGGACCGGGCCATCCCCACAGACTGGTACGATTCGTACAGCTCGGCGTGGCAACTCGCGCAGGCGTTGTCGTCGAGGTAGCCCGGCGCAGCGCCGGTTGTCGCGGTGAGTCCAAGCTTTGCCAAAGGGTCTGGCTCTGGGGTGGAGGGACCCGGCGCAGCGCTACGCCAGGCTATAAAAGCCCAAACCCCGAGCAGCCCCACGACGGCTGCAAGGAGGAGGCCGCTGACTCGGTTTACCTTTGCCATTTTGTTTACTTCTTGCAGGCATGCCCAGTGGGGAGGCCTGGCACAGCGCGAGTCGCTGCGTTAGAGGAGGATCTACCGGCCCGGCTCGTGTCCACTCAGGGTTACATTACGGTCTGGAGAGAATCAAAATCAAATGTGAAGATATGATGAAGTGGGTGAATTCATGCGATTAAACGGGCTTCCGTGCGGAAGTATTTATCAAAGCATGGTGAAGAAAATACAAATAAGACATACATTAGACTGCCATGAAATCAATAGCGGCTTTGTTTCAGCCACATATTTCAACCACTCAGCCCAAGGAGGATGCGCATATGAAGGTGCTATACGCAAAAAGGTTACTGGCATTAGCACTCATCGTGACAGTTACCCTACCTGCCGTTGCGCAGGATAAGAAGGCGACCAGCTTTGTCGAAAAAGTGGCTGTCTCCGACCAGGCTGTGACCTTCCACACCGAAGGGAACTATGTCGGGTTCACCATGCAGGTGGCCGGCCCTGATGAATTCTATCTCCAACAGCGTTTTAAAGGCGACGAGACCCCCGTCCTGCGCGTAAAGAACAAAAAGAACAAGCTTGCCGATGGTACCTATACCATCCAGATCACAGCGCAGCCGATGCTTACTGAGAAGATGAAGAAGTCGTTGCAGCAAGCTCGCGCTGAGAATGATCGTGCCATGATTCACAAGGCCATGCAGGAAGCGGGCCTCGACAACCGGGCTATGACCCATTCGCTCTCTCTCGGCATTGCTGAAGGACGCTTCCTCGATCCCGATGCACCTGCGGTGGATGAAGAGGTCCAGACGGGTGCCCTTCAGATTGATGACGGCGACTTTGGCCCCCGCGTTCCGGATATTTTCCGCACCCTCACCCCCGTGCGGCTCTCCGACCCCGGCGCTGAGATGACCGAAGGCGATAGCGGCCCCGCTGCCACCGTCGCCCCCGCCGATGTGACGGCAACGACGCTGGATCAGGCGCTTCAGCCCTTCCTTGGCGACGAAGTGCTGCCCGCTTTCGTCACCAACTCGCCCAATCCGGATATTTGGAAGAGGGCATACTTCAAGAATGTCGTCGATGGGCAGGAGATCTTGTTCCACGGCTATATGCGCCCCGTCAAAGGCTCCGGTGAGCAAACCATCTATCTGGCCTACTTCCAGCAGGCCGATGAAGAGGGGCAGGGCTTCGGCGTCTGGGTCCAGGGCCTTTTCCAGCGCGATGGCGAAGGCTTCCGCTTCCTTGATCATGTAGGGACGCAGCAAGCTGCCGCGGTTCCGCCGCAGCCCAAACTCTTCGACTATATGACCGAAGAGGGCGGCCAAAGCGATCACAGTGGTCACGCGCACGCCGCGACTGGAGAAGGTATGGATATCCTCCACCTCGACGATGTCATCATCGACTTCAGCCTCTGCGTCGGTAACGACTGTGTTAATGGCGAGAGCTTCGGCTTCGACACCATCCGTCTCAAGGAGAACAACCTGCGTATCGACTTCCTCGATACCAGTAATTCGGCCAGCTTCCCGCAAAATGACTGGGAGATCACGATCAACGACTCCACTAATGGTGGTGCTGACTTCTTTGCTGTGACCGACGCCTCTGCCAACCGGCAAGTCTTCCGCTTGACGGCTGGCGCACCTGCCAACTCGCTGTTCATGAATTCTTCGGGCAACATCGGTGTGGGCACCAGCACACCAGTGGTCGAAGTGCATGTCAGAGATGGCGACTCGCCGACGGTGCGCTTGGAGCAGGACGGTTCTAGTGGCTTCACGCCGCAGACGTGGGACCTTGCGGGGAACGAGACTAACTTCTTCATCCGCGACGTCACCAACGGCAGTCGGCTGCCCTTCCGCATCCGCCCCAGCGCTGCCACCAGCAGCATCGACATCAACGACGGCCTCGTCGAAATTAATGGCGATGGATCTAATGTTGACTTCGTGGTTCGGGGCGACGTAGGCGCTTCGTCCACCACCTTGTTTGTGGATGCAGATGCCCAGGGCGGCGAAGGCGGTGTTGGCATCGGGACCGACACGCCGGGCATTGACCTGAACATCACCAACGACAACCCGCAGCTTCGGTGGACGACGGGCAACGTGCGGCTCTTTGCGGCCATCGCGCTGGCCGGAGCCACGGAAGGACACTTCGAACTCCGCGACGTTTCGGATGGCAACACCGCTCGTATTCGCCTTCGGGCTGCCACCTCGGCCACGAATCCTGGCGTCGTCCAGATCCCTGGCGACTTGGATGTTGGCGGAACGGTCTCGAAAGGCGGTGGCTCGTTCAAGATCGACCACCCGCTCGATCCGGAGAACAAGTATCTCTACCACAGCTTCGTCGAAAGCCCGGACATGATGAACGTCTACAACGGCAACATCGTGCTCGATGGCAATGGGCGGGCGGTCGTCGAGATGCCTGCCTACTTCGAGGCGCTCAACAAGGACTTCCGCTATCAGCTCACGGCTGTCGGCGCTCCTGGCCCGAACCTCTACATTGCCCGCCAGATTGACGGCAACCGCTTTGAGGTCGCTGGTGGGACGCCTGGCATGACGGTCTCGTGGCAGGTAACGGGTGTTCGCCAAGATCCGTTTGCCGAACTCAACCGGATCCAGGTCGAGGTTGATAAGCCCGAAGCACACCGGGGCTTCTACCTGCACTCGCAGGCCTACAACCAGCCGATC
>WUAR02333317.1:0-15131 GCA_015164055.2 Chrysaora achlyos
CTCAAAACTCTCCGCATTCTAGCGCAAGTTCCAAGATCCAATGTTTTCGGTGGAGCTGGTTGCAAGTCTTGTCTTTGGAAGGCTAACTTGCTAATCGGGCTAGAGCCCGCTTAGCGGGCTCCAATTTAAAATTATCTACTAATTCTCTCTTTTTGGCAAAGAGATCAGTAATTATGCAAATTATGGTTAAGACTTCGAGAACGTTCTGGTGATGTAATATAATTTAATATTCCCGATTCAGTAGCACATAGTCAACAGAAAACAAGAGCCTAGATAGAAACTATTTTGCGTCTCAGTTTGATCTAGCCTGTTCTTAGCTTCGGTTCCCGAAGGATGATAGTGTTGGGGTATTTAACCCCGTCCTGCTGCAAGCCTTAGTATCTCATATTCCTTTGTTTTGTTGATCTAGGCCATTTGTTTGTAGTCATTACAATTACAAGTCGCCATAAAGGAATCTTTCTTTGAGTATACCTTCGGTAACAATAGGTCTAAACAGATATCCTTAGGCATTGAATAGTGACATGATGACATGCTAGTCCGCTGATCTCCGAAAACTTAGAAACACTTGAATACGAAATAAGAACGTAGCTATAGCCTGGTCCAACAGTGCTAGTCTATGATGCAGATGCATTACGTAAGATTTTAGCAAGAAAAAATAATTTTTTTAATACTTTGAAATCAGGTTTCATATTTTTATGAGTGGCATTTTTGAAAATAATTTCTTTGGAACGATGCGACAAGCAAAAGATTTTTTTGCAGAGCGTTAAAAAGGTAAATAAGGAACGTTAGAAAGGGCACTGTTGAAAAAATGTTTTTATTCGATATGGAGATAAATAGGAGAAAATAGGCAGCTCCTTTAATAACTGCCAAAATGTGCATTTGAGGTGCAAGAACCTTTGACCATGCATCTTTGGATCTATTCCTTGTTTATTCAAATTAGCCTGTTTATTCATTGGTTATTATTATAATTTTATTATCAAACCTTCCAAACAACTTTGAGAATTTTTTATTGAGATTCGTGAATGGACACAACGGGGATCGATCACCGACCTTTGGTTCAATGAACAAACGCTCAACCACTAGGCTACAGCACCAATCGCTGTTAATTACTGTTTATTTCTCCATGATTGCCATTTTATTGCCTAATTATGTTTGTTTTCAATGGAATAAATTGGCTATTTGCGGTGAAGCCTATTGTTACACCTTTTGGCAAGATCAGCGTCTATACCTATAGATATATGGATGCGTTCCGCGAGCACCACCACATCATTTTACTCATTCTTCGTACATAACGACACAAACATTCAACAACTCTGCCAAAGTAAAAACAATAACAGCAATAATAATTGTTATCGGGTCTTGTAAATATCGTTGAGCTAAGAAATAACCAATCAACAAATCTAGCAATTGATGGGTGGCCGATAAGAATGATTTTAAGTAATTTACACAACGAGTACAAATTAATGCAAATCAATAATAAAACATAAACATCGGACGAATCTATTCGTCAAATACCAGTCAACTTTATTTTGCCAAAATCATATCCTATGGAGCATCTGCTTGTGGATGCCCAAGCTACCGTACCTGCAAAGACATCAATTTCCACACCAAAGTATCCACTCAATGCTCCTTTTTCATGGTTAGACAAAGTTTAACTCGCTTGTATTCCTTTTTGGTCAATAGCATCAATTACAGCAGATGTGACTGTTGTATGGTTGGATGCACAGATCAGTGAGTTACATGATACCAAGCCAGTGGTTAGAGCACAATGGTAGATATTCACGAGGCTCGCCTCGTTATGACTTCTTTGATTGGCGATTTTTAACCCCTGTTTATCCAAATCTTTCAACCCCTATTTAGCCAACAAGAGTAAAAATCGCAGAAAAGCCTATAAACCACGAAATTTGCTACAAAAAAAGGCTTTAAACAGTAGCACAATGGTAGACAGCACAGACAGAAGTTTTAAAGGCTTGGCTTTTTACAAAACATTCAACATTGATATTTTCATTCTGTTTGAAAAGAAGAATCCGTAATATCTTTTCTCATCTATTTTAGAATTAAGACCAAAGAGAACTCACCCAACCATTCCTCTTTCCTTCCTTCATCTGACATGTCTGTCCTTGAACTTTTATAGGAGTCCAAGGACAGTCCATAGGGAAGGATTTGGAAAACTTATCTTTCCCATTTCACTTTCTATTCACATAACTCGACTTTTTCTCTCACCATTTCACAAAGAGTACATGCTCGAAACGTCGTGCCTTTAGTTGAAACCGACATTTAATCAAAACTTGAATTATTTTTTGTGTAATCATCCCATATTAGGGAATAACAACTACAAGACTAACTCGCGCATGCGTCTACTAGACGGTCATATCTATCACAAGATGGCGAACTGATCTGTGTGATTACTGAAAAAAGGGACGTAGGGAAGTACTATATTGCCGGTTATTTTTCCTTGATTTCCATGATGATCAATCCAAGACCTAAACTAAGAACCTCTTCAGAAATATGTGCAGACTGTAGCTCTCCAGGTAATATAATTTTAATTCTAGGCCCGAAAGTTTCTCAATGTTAATTTAGATTTGTCATGTTTCCTCCCTTCCCTCTTTTGTTTAGGCCTAAAACAATTAAGCTGAGGTATCAGTGAGCGACATTGCTTCATTTTCCCAAATATTCCGCATTTCTATTCTATTTTCAACAAAAATGAAAACCGTTGTCAAGATCGTTTCTTCATTTTTTGGTTGGTTTCTGATGCTAGGCCTAAATTATAGTCCTATAGGACCTATTTCCTCATTCAGTTATTCGTCTGTTAAGACGAGATGTCATCGATGTGTATATTCCTAGCATCATCATGTAATTCAAATAACTCCATTCCTAAATTATTATGTTAGTAGTTTTTACTTCTGGTATTCGCTTGCAAGTCAGTTTAATACACTCAAAAAGAATCTACTATTTCCAGATTCCCTCTTAGAGTAAAAAAGTCCCTCACCAATGCCCAAGTTTATAAATTGTTTGTAAAATGAATATGAATTTTTTTGGGGCTTTTCTCAAATTCAAATATTTTCGAGAGTATATTTTTAGAAGGGGCCTTGATATATACATACATGCTATCTTGTTCTATTTACTTTATTTGCTTGGTTTCCAGTGTGAATTTAAATGACACAGAAAGTAAAATATCTTAGAAAGTGAGAAATGGCTTGTCCACCTTTCATAGCCTGTTGTGAAACCACTTCCCATTAGTTTAGCTGCATAATAATTGTTTATCTTTTAAACCAGCATGAGTGTTTCTTCAAATCTCTTAGGTCCTGAATGGGCATCAATAAACAGAGGTGTGTTGATTTGTGATGAATGTTGCAGTGTCCATAGAAGTCTTGGGAGACATGTTTCACAAGTCAGACATCTTAGATTGGCTCCATGGAACCCATCACTCTTAGCTGTAAGCTTTTTGGTCTGTTTTGACTGTATTTATAACTGAATATTATTTCTATTCTTTTTATTGTACCACCCTGGATGCAAAGTCCCCAAGTATGTTCATACTTGTGAAATATTTGAGCAACTTGCTCATTTTCATAAAACACAAAATTTGTAAAACTGCACAACTTGTTAAATATGCTGGTATACATATGTTACTATATAAAGTTGATGCAAATGACAAATAGTGTAGTAAGTAGTGCCACATAACATTGTGTGTTTATTATACCAGGTGTCTTAACTTTAAAAAATTGCTTACTTAATGTGATTTTAGGTTCATAACCTTGTGAGTAGGTTATTTTCAGGATAAAAACTTACATACAAAAAGATTGTATTCTATCTAGACCACCATTTAAAAAATTCCATCTGAGCTCTGTGTCTGTAACAAGCCAACTCTAAGGATTGTGATAATGAATGCAGATATGAATGAAGAAAATATTCAATAGGAAAATGCAACAGCAACTGAATTTGGAAATTAAAAAGTTAAACTGAGTGAGAAGTGTTATTAACTTTCTGAACAAAGAAAGGTAGAGGATGACCCTTTAAAAGCAAATAAAATATTTGGTAAAAGTCTGGATGGCTTTGAATTTTTGACACCTGTAGATATTTTGGTATCAGGATTAATGCGAGGGGAAGTGCAGCAAATGGGGAAACAAAATACAAAGGTTACTATTTGCTTTGGGCAAAAGTACTCCATAAACTGAAATATGTTAGATTATCATGAAAGGAACCCTGTCAACATTTGATGTTTTATCAGTGCAAGTGCTTTAGGTTTTCAAATGTTGGTAATTCTTTTTGATACTGAATTTATGATATATGAAGGATAGCCATTGTTGGTGAAGAAGTAAACGTTTCCTAGGCTCTACTTTTGAAGTTGAAATTCATCAGAGCAAAGGCAACACAGACAAAACTTGACAGTAGGAATAGCATTCTTCGTTTTGATCATATGTGAAGATTGTGAATTCTATGCCAAACTAAGATCAGGAATAACCGGTCTTGAATAAGGAAATAAACTGTAAGAAAATATTTGCCTTTCATGTGTTTAAATCTTCATTTGTATTTTAATCTTCATTTGTATTTTAATTTTACAATTCATTGTCTTCTGTGCCTCCTCTGAACTTATTGAATGAATAATGTTAGTGGTCACCTTGTTGCATAAGATTGTTTTTTCTGAAATAAAGTTGATGGTTATGGCCGCTGTTAATATTAATTTTATTAGCAATAATTATTTACCTAAACACCACTTCTTCATATTGATTTACTTGTTTGATTGATCCATAATCCGTTAAATATGCTGCTTTTTTGTAGATGGTAAGGACTTTAGTTAGCAATGGAGCTAATCTAATTTGGGAACATTCATTATCGGACCCTGGACAGATGAAAAGTGGAATCAGAAAGCCAAATCCCAAAGATCCTGTACAGTAAGCAAATTTCTTCATCTAAAGTGACTAACTTGCTTTATCCTCTATGTTAGTGAGCCATATTGCTTTGGGAAGTTGATTACCCTGGTTCTTGAAAGACTTGAAATCCTAATATTCTCACACTTCTGGATTGCTGAATTTCATTACTTGGTTCATGGTGTTCTATTCTTTCTTTTATCTTGTTGTCATGAATTTAGAGTATCTGTGAACAAATGATCTTCTGACTGAGTCCAATACTGTGTCCCTTCTTTCTGATCCATTTAGATGTTGCTGCAAAAGCAATTTATTTTATGCACTGTTAGATACTTTCTGTGACTGTGCAATTAATTGATTTGATGTTCTTTGCAGTACCTTCTAGCCAATATTAGTCATTTATCTTACTCCTGTTTTTATTGCACTTTTTTGTTACATATTTTATTCTCTTATTCCTAGTCCTGTCAAGTCAAATTTTATCAAAGCAAAATACGAATTACTTGCTTTTGTGCATCATTTGCCAATGTCAGATGATAATTTGTCCATAACTAACCTGAGCAAGGTAATATTTAAAAACTTTTTAATGGTTGCTATTCTTGTTCTTTGAATCCTTAAACTAATTTTAGAATGATCTTAGAATAGGCAGTTTGATGCAGGTGAACCGAAGTGTGGTGCAAAAGTTTGATAAAATTATGAGATTGAACCATGCCACAGGTCAAATTATTATCTGTTATAGCAAGCTGGTATCATGATTTAAATTTTCTGTTGCAGCAACTGTACTCATCAGCAAGAACTGGAAATCTAGAAACTTCACTTAGACTTTTATCTTATGGTGCCCAGCCAAATTTCTATCACACGGTAGGATTATGTTCTTCAGCACTCTTTTTGGACTCCAAGCAAATTTCAGTTAGATCTCCAAATAGATTTATGAAACAGAATATGCCCACTGTGTTCAAAGGATCTTGGCTAATTCATCTCACCATTACCTTTCTTGCTATCTCGTTCATATCAAAAGAAAACCAGAGATGTTTCTTTTATTCTAATCAGTTCCTATGTTTATTTTAATAGAATTCTGCAATATGCAGTCTGTTGTTTGTTTTATGTAATTTTTTCAAAGCCAATGACTGCCACCAATGACTGCCACTATTTGACAAATTTCGAAGTCCCTTTTTAAGATTGATAAATTATTATGGCATTTTGATAGCTAAGAAAGATGTAAATTCATTTTTAAAACAACCTCTGGTAGATAAATTCGATGAGTACCTCCAATGCCCATCGCCAAAATATTGTTGACTGTCTTTGTTTATGATGAAGCTTGATCTTGAGGGCAGGAATTCGCAGTGGATATTTTTTAGTAGCTATTGTTATGCTTTGTTAAAAAATATATATTTATACGCCAAAGCTCTACGATTATGAAATCTTATTTGGTATCATAGGAATTGGGAAATAGTCCTCTTCATGCTGCTGCAAAAGCTGGACAGTCAACTCAAGTTGAGCTTTTGATTGTAAATGGAGCTGATCCGAGTGCACTTGATTCTAAAGGAAAAAGCGCTGCTGAGATTGCAATGTAAGCTTGCGAACATCGAAATTTACATGGTTACATATGGATGTTTTACGCTTAAAATCTCGATTCAGAACTCGCATATCACTTGATCTTATGAGTACCATGATTGAAAACGCAATGTGGAGGGCGGAGACTAAGGGGACGTAAGAGGGAAAGAGAAGCATATTTCCTGTTTCTCTCAGCACCGTTTCTGTTTCTCCCTCGCTTATTATCGCACTTTATAAAGGACGTTTAGCGCATTACCAATGCCATTCACTATAACAAATTATCGAATGCATTTTGATTTCAGCAGCCAATTCAAATAAAAAAAAAGCTTACAACACTTTATTCATAGTATTTTTTTAATGGAGCTCCAGTCGAGCTGCAGGTGTAGCTACTTGCAGGACTATCGAAACGGGATAACTTAATAAAAGCCAAGTAAATTCATGTTTCCATTGCTTTGCACTATTTCACTATTCAAAAACGCCCAGAGATCACGGAAAGAAAACAACAGATCCCAAGTGAAACTGGTACGAAGTTCTTATAGCCACAAAAAATACTACGTTATCTAGCTATGTGCCCAAATACACTACAAAACAGCAGGCGTAACCTAGTAAAATAGAAACAATACTGTATGTTCTTCACTCATGGTCCTTTTGGTTCATAAGTTTATTTTGCATATAACATGCATGGTAATTAGGTAAATCAAATTCCACCAAAATCCCTATGCTTGCATTTAGTTTTATTCATGTTTCATTTTGAAGGTCGGAAGGACACACTGATCTAGGATATAGAATCATTGAGCATATGTTTGAGCTTACCGACAGGTTGACATTTTACCTTTGTGGAAGAAGACCAGGTAAGCTGAAGATAATTTTTTCAAGGATTTACGTAGAAAATTATGAAGTATACGTAGCTTGATGAAGCAAGCAGTTCTTGGAACGAATGAAATTGCATGCAAAATTTAATTTGTTTTAGACTGGAAGTAATAATTAGTATTGTCTGCTAAACGTGGTCAAATAAAACAGTAAAAAAACTCGCATAAAAGAACCTACAAGTACTGCGAGCCTAGAATACAAGATGATTTAAAGAAAGTTCTGAAAGACTGAAATCAGACAAACAACTGAGAAAAAGCTGAAAAACAAGTGGATTGACCTTACCTCAATACTTAACTTCAGCTTTTGAAGTTCAAAGATTGAGAACTTCGGTCAGGCTGGGTATCAAAAATCTTATGTGGGTTTTTACTATATGCGAAATTATTCAAATACGTAATACATCTTATGAAGGCAGAGGATGTTTCTCTCTGGATTAAAATTCCTATTGAATAGAAATAAGAACTTTCCAGTGCCTTGCTGCCTTGTAAGATGAATTTGAAAAATATTTGTCCCCTAAAACATACTGTTGGCCAGCACACCTTAAGCCTTTTTGACAGACTATGGCTCAACGTTTGGCTTGGTTCATGATAAATGTGCCAAAATAAACAAGCGAACACTGGAATTTCACTGGAAAAAGTTGCAAGCAGAAAATGGATATTCAATATAGGCTTACCTACAAACTATTAATCAACTGATGGAGAAGTGTCGATGGGATGTAATTTATTTAGCGAATAAGGGACGATTATTGGACATATTCAAGGTCTAGCAATACCCCTGACCCATAACAACAAACGAATAAATTTATACACAAGTACGTCATAGGTGAAGAACAGCTAGGTTTAGTGGAGGCATAAGTATTGCAAGGGGAGTTTTGCGGAAAGACACATTGTCTCCGAACCTTTTTAGCTCAACGCTGGAGGAAAGTAAAAATCGTCAAAAATTTCAGAAGTTAGGTAAGGCCTGGCTATACATTGGACAGTGAATAGAGCCAAATGTATCGCTAGCAAAGAAATAGATGGAAGAATCACAACAGGATGGCAGGGATTCAGATAATCCCGTGAGTTCTTGAAAAAAAAATCGATGTCTTTGAACCTCGCAAGAAGAAAGGGCAGCATTCGACTTGCCGTTATGAAGATTATGATCGGCAATTGCAAAAGTTTACTGATAGAGAACGAAGAATTGGACGATAAGAAACAAATATGTAAGTGAGGATATTAGAGAAGGAACAAAAGCCATTCACATTGTACAGAAAGCGGAGAAACTAAAATGACAGTAGGCCAGGCGTTTGGCAAGAATTGAAATCACTAAATTTGTGAAGAAACTGGCCGAGCTCATGTTGATGATTTAAACCTAACATGCTTATGCAATATGCTATGAATTTCCTTTCAATTTTAGCTTTTTCAATTCGTTGGTATGTCAAAGATTTTCTTTCTTACATCTTAATGTGCATTTTATTTTCACTAGATCATAGAAACGGAATTAATTATTTCATACCTGCGCTTGCAGACAGGTTAGTGTGAATTCACTTTTTAAGTGCCTAACTTAGGTCATTGTCCAATTTATTTATTTTTCGATTGGTCTCGCCGCTCCCAAAACTTGATGGCCTTTTGATTGTTTGCATCTTTACCATCACAATTGCTTTGGCAGTATATTTCTTACTAGAATCATTCAATCCTAGAATTCTTCGTTTTTATATAGCCTCAATACAAGTTCAAGGCGGTCAGAAATTTTTGCCTCAGCTTTGTCGTGTGCAAATGTTTTCAGGGGGGAATAGAACAATATATCAGAGTTGCTCAGAGGCCAACTGATTTAACTGATTCAATCATATTATTATTTATTTGAGACATTTTCTTGGTCTACCATGTTTATTTAGATAAAGCCGAGTAATGCCAGATTCTATCCCCCAGGGGCGGCTGGGAGTCAGAACGAGTTGCTATTAGAAATGGGGGTCTGGGGGCCTGTCCCTGGAAAAAAAAATTAGAGGCACGCCCTTAGTCTCCCGTAGAAACGCCTTTTTTTCTGGGCAAAGTTTTCTGAAGCATACAGCTTTGGATGGCTTTTATTTAACCTTTGAAATTTTTCTTGCAAATGTTTGGAAAAAGTAAGATTAACGAACAATTGTTATGCTAGTCTATTCTTTCTAAGTCCTCTGGTTTGAAAATTATCGTTTTAGCTGTCTATTTGAATGTCCAAACCATAGAAACAGGTTTAGTTTGAATCAAAAATGAGTTTGAATCACTACGGTTAGGGGGTGATATGCTGGACAGCTAGATAGATCGAGCTGATAATCTGCGGCTCTCAGCCTTCAGTACCGGAGCCGTGCTATTAGAGTCGTGATTCTAATAGCAAGTAGCCTTGTGTGAACGGTCTACCTGCCGGTTTCAGTTGCAAGCGCTGTTCGTGCCTGAATCTTTTTTGGGTTGAAAGTAAGGAAAAACCTCAGCAATGCCCCAAAGAGAAGATCCATCAACACGTTGCTGCGGCATCTTTGATATGGACTTGCTGCTATTAGCATGTCCATGGCATACAAAGCAAGCAAATAGAGACGTCTGTGGCAATAGCACTACGTCATTGGTATTGTTAAACATTTGTTAACCGGGATTGGATTTCAAAAGATACCAATAATTAGTTTTTTATGCCATTGAATGTTCGGATCGTTTGTTTTGAACGAATAGTAAAGATCCTAAATACAGTTGAAAGAATCAGGGACGAAATAACAGTAATTCTTCTGCAATCTTTAAAAAAATGCTAATAGACTAATAGCCAGCCGTCCCTGCTATGCCCTGATTCTATTTGTAAAAGTAATATGAAACAAAAAGGATAAGTTTTGTTTTACAACCATGATCTCAAGTCCTGGCTGCAATTAATTTCATGGTAGAGTTGTTTTATTTTTTGCCTAAAGATTGCAATTTCTAATGCTTTCGTTCAAAACTAATTTCGTTCAGCATTTTCAGAATTTTGTAACGCGCCACATGCTTGCTGAATTTCCATAATATCCTTCGTCCCTTTATCCGAAAAGCTTAATCTTAGCTGCACAATGAAACTTTAGCTTCATGCAGGATAAAAGAGGATTGTATAATAACATTGTATAAGATTGTATAAAGTAACATTTTTGTACCATTACAAATCAATTTGACCATCCAGTTGTAAGTATGGCACTGTTTTCATCTAATTCCATCAAGAATTAATATATTATGTCATTCTGTAGGGGATTAGACATCACACCTTTTGCTCAAGAAGCGAGATTAAAGCTAGAATCAGTGAGTACCATTCAAACATTTTGTTTTTTGGTTTGCTCTCATTTTCTCTCATTAAATTTGCCCCGTGGCACAACATATCCATACTGCATTTTTTCACTTGTAGCTATTCCATTTCTAAAATAGTAGCTACGTCATTTCATAATTTCTACATCTATATCATAGTACGAATACGTGAATCCAAAAATGATGTAGTATATATCGTAAGACCACTTACAGGCAACTGCGTAAGCGCAAACAACTGCATTAAATTGGTGACAGCAAGAATAAAGCAGTAATACTTGGTCTCTGCTATATGAAGTTGAAAGTTTAGAAATATTAATAAAGTTTAAATAATAATGTTTATATAATAAGTATAATTCCAGCGATTGTTAGTAGCTAGCTGTAAAAAAGTAAGGTTCTTGTTTATATGTAACTTTACTGTTATTTTTTAGCTTAACGATCGTTTATTTGAAGAAATTGCCTCCGATGTGTATGATGAAGTAGATCGCAGAGAAAACGACGCAGGTGAACAAAATTAATTCGCTATCTATCATAAGTGATCCAAAAGCGGCGCTCTGAATTGGAGTGGCTTCTTGATTTTCAGAGATCAAAAAGATTTCTGAAAGCTGATGCTATCTAAAAGTATTATGAACTCATTGAAACCTTCTGGGGCATGGATGCTATTGAAACGTTGTTAACATCAATCATTGGAAAGAGTCAACCAACTAAGGTAGCCTTGGGGCAGTTCATGGCTTGATGAACTATTGCGATAGAATAGTTCAACTCTTAGTCCATGAGAATCAATATAATGAGCTTTTCCTATATGGGCATTCCATTTACTTTCTCCTCCCAGAACTTTGTTTGGATTGATCAACGGATCCCCAATCATCTACTTTGATGGTTGCCATACGCCAAACAGTAAGGCAGAGAGAGGTGTTATTTAAGGATTGAGACACTATGTGACAGCAGATTCAAACAAAAGCCTCTGCCTTGGTTTGTAGACGTCAGTCTAACTGAAGCCTTTTTGAAATCAAAGTAGCGTCTTTCAAGCAACAACTATTAAGACTGTTTCTTCAATGTTATTGTCGATGAAAAATAATCAGAAACAATAAATGCTTGTCTGTATACAAAGGACCCTCAAAGCATATTGACGAAATGGATAAATAGCATAAAAAAACCCACCTACTGCAATTTATCCGTCATAACCATAGTCTGCTACTTGCGTGGTCAGATTTGTTACCATTGAAGCAGGATTGCCATTATCTACTTGCTTTTAGCCTCTGTTAATCAACTGGTTTCTACATAGTTTCATACAATGTCACAGTTTCATACACGGCTACAGTATGCTTGCTATATGAAAGGATGCCTTGGGGACAATACCGAAAAGAATTTGCGAGGCCGTCAACCATCTAAGCTGGTCTTCATGTCCAAAAATCAAGCCCTCAGGAAGGTATCAGCTTGATGTTGCTTCAGCAGTAGTGGTAGCCTTTGGCAATGGAAGAAGTGGCCTGGAACTTAGGCTGGTGCTTTGTGATGTCAGCCATATTTGGAAGGGATGGCAAACGCAAGCGGGAGAGAAATTCCACGCATTTTAGATAAGAAAATAAGATGTCAAGAAGGAGTATTGTCTAGGGGGTACTGACAGAAAGAGGGTGTTTCATATGATTTGGAGGGGGGTTATGATGCAGGGGCTTTAAAGAGGTGTTTTGCCTGTGTAGTTTTAATCGATCTTGTGGCACCTGTCAAATTGTTTTGGATTTGTAAATGTAGGCACACATCGCACAACCATAAAAGTGATGTTTATATTTTCAGTTAAAAAATGTCCGACCGGACTCCAGAGGCTCAATTTTGTTGATTTTCTAGATTCTCTAAGAAGACTTTAACAAAGGGCTCACTTGTGATACGAAATTTTAAGGTCCGCAAGACTGTAGACTGTGTAAATCTAAGAAGGTATTATCAACTGCATGCCACCCATGCTGAAATTTTCTTTATTTTTTGCAGTGTGGTTAGCAACTCAGCATCATCGTAAACTTGTTTCGGATCATACGACCGTGCCTTTCCTCCCTGTCAATCCGGCATTCACTTCAACAAGAAATCAGGTGATTTTTTCTCGATGAGTTTACATTGAAGTTGTAGAAGAGTAGTCCAAGAATTAGTTCTAATTGATATTCCCCCATCTATATTTTATTCGATAGCCCAAACAGATTATACAATATTTGCAACTTGAAATTTTGAAACGTCATAACTCTATGAGCAACATAATTTCCTTGCATGTCCCTCCTTATACAAAGGGATCAAAGCTGAATTTGCTTTTGAAGTTGTCTTGGGACGGACTAGATAAGAAGATAATCAATTCAACAATTTTACATTACAGCACTTGATATATATCCTAGCTCTTTCATTCATTTAAAATACTCTGCATTCCTGTTGCTATGCACAAACATTTGTATCCCTATTCTTCCCCTCTTCCCTGCTTGTTCTGTTTTATTTCCCCTTTGACCATGGGATGACGCTAGAAATCTCAGATAATGATATTTGATCTTCGACTGGAGAGCTCAAATTCTCCGCTTATTGTACTCTGCACGATATAAGCCATCACTTGTTTGTCACACTTCTAACAGGAGTAGAACTTTGAACACTTACTTCTTAGAGCATACTGTGATATTAATGATTAATGTACATGTAGCAGTTTAGCAATAGCAGCGCATAATGTCGTTATTCCTTCTTACTTCGAAAAATTTTAAACCTAGGAAATCTGGCCTTGCATCTCCTTACAACATCTTGGAAATTAAGTTGACGGCCTTGTTAATCCCCCAGCATCCAGAGGCTATCTTACCGTTCTTCCTCCATCATTGAATGTAGATAGAACATTAACCTTTAAGATAAAGGTTCTCCCGCATCCAGCAGGGGAAACGGAATCAATTTTCGAATGATTTTTTTTCTTTACTTTTGAAAATTGTGTAGTAGCCATTACCCAGCGAAGGCCCTGCTTGGCTGTCAAAAAATATTTACATACGGAATTCGTCTGACTGAGATAGAAAATAATTGCCCCGAGGCAACTGAAGAAATCTTTGTCAAGATCTTATCTTATTCTATTCAAGGTACTTCAATTTTACTCTTCATTTTCTGACTTTAGAGAGATTTTATGATAATTTTAGGGTCGACAGAAACTGGCCCGTTTTACTGGGCCAGAGTTCACAACTTTGATTGTGGATATTCTCAATGATGCACGACGACGTGAACTGTCAAGCAATGGCAAATCCACTGCGGGTGAGTTTGATGCTTTTGCCATTTTTATTCTAATAGGTTAACAGCGCAACTTGACAACTTGGAATATAAATGAAAACCCAAACCCACTTTAATATACTTTAATAATAGGTTCCCACTTTGATCATTTTTTTTGTTACCTCTGTTCTGCGTGATTGGTTTCAGCTTGGAATTTCCTTGGTTATTCGCTAAGTTACATTATGCTGCAAAAACTCAATTTGGAATATTTCACTTCTATAATCTTAATTCTGGGTCATGAAATATTTCACAATAAAACTTGGCGTTAAAATGCTACAGCTTGTAGCATAATTGCTCATTTTATTTTCAGGAATAGTTGAATCAAAAACAGAGAATGATTATGATGATCCAGAGCACGATTACGATGAAGTCAACACTGATGATGATGTAAGATTATTGCTTATTTTTCCTATTTAATTTTCTATTTATCATGTTAAATTTTAAGGTTTACCATATATTGAGGGGGAGGTCGCATCACATTTTACAGTTGTTTTCTTATTATTTCATATGACATCAAAGGTATTAAGCGCTTTATACCTTTATTCAATACCTTGAATTTCGACGTTAGTTAGTTAGTGGCGTAACGCAGAAAGGCAAACATAAGTGTGATTTTTATGAAATAATAATCGAACGTTTTAATAAGGTTTGACATTCATTGCTTTTAATGGAATTGAAAAGACTGTTTTGCGGCATCTTTTACCCAGTTAGCTTTGTTTGAACTGGTTATCAAGTACAAAGCGGAGAGGTGCAGCTGTTGTTAAATACTTCCACATCTCTTGTCGAAGGACAGCTTTGAATTCTATCCAAGTGAACCAATTTGGCTATTCAAAATCGGTAATGGTATATCGGGTAAAAGCTCGGGAAGCAACGTTATATAGACAAGTATTTTTTCATATATATATACAAACTGGTACATAGGCTGGGGTAGCCCTTAACCAAATTTAACAATCATGAAGCTGTTACAATAAAACAAAACTAAAACTAATTAAAAAAAATGTGTACTAGTATAAAATTAAACTAGATATTACATTAAAACTAAATTAATAAACTGTAGATTAATTACCCTTAACAGCCAAAAGCAGATGTTATACAATATTTAAATCAATGAATCAATAGTAAAAGGTAGAGCTTAAAGTGTATATGACACGAAAATTTTTATTCGCTAATTCTATCAAACAAACATCACTGATCACGATGGTGAAGTTCATTTTTGCATGTGAGGCCTCATTTCTCTTCAACAGGGGCTATTTCAACCCCTACTTTGCTCAAAAAGTGTCCTCATCAAAACGCGGTCAGACCGTTGCGTACCAGACCTCTGTGACGC
>WUAR02334428.1:0-15107 GCA_015164055.2 Chrysaora achlyos
CCAGGATCAGCGCCACGCCTTCACCGCCGTCGGCGATTTCAAGGCTGGGCCGTGGTCGTTCTCGGCGACCTGGACGTGGGCAACCGGGCGGCCTTATACCGAGCCGCTGAGTCGGTATACGCTCACCGGCGTCGATGGGCAGACGTATCAGGGCGTTCGGATTGGCCCGAAGAACGCGCAGCGGTTGCCCAACCACCACCGCCTTGATGCCAGCGTGACCCGGCATCTCCGCGCTGGGCGTGTCGATCTCGATGTGATGCTCTCGTTGTTTAACGTTTACGACCGGCAGAACGTGTGGTACCGTCAGTACCGCCTCGACACCCGCCCCGTGCGCGTCCGCGATGTGATGATGCTCGGTTTTACGCCGATGTTTTCAGTCAAAGCAAGACTCAACTAGCCGCATGATCGCCGTGCACACCACCATACGGTCTATCCTGGCGCTGTCGGTTCTGCTGGCAGCGGGGCTCAGTGCCGGGTGCGAGACCACAACGCCGGACCTAGAGCCGGACGTGGTTGTGGTGGAGGGCTTTCTCTATGCCGGTGAGCCTGTGCGAGACATCCGGCTCACCACCACCTCGCCCATCACGTCGGTCGAGGAAACCGGGACGCCGCTTACCAATGCGGTGGTGTGGCTTGTGAAGAACGACTCGACGAACGTGTTCCGCCTGATGCCGCAGCCAGGGATGGCCGGTGCCTACTACTATCCGGGCGACGATCTTACGGTAGAGCCGGGCGACTTCTTTGGGCTGGCGGTGGAGTTTGAAGGGCAGTTCACGACGGCGGTTACCTATATCCCCGAAGCCCCTGAAGCCATCGAATTCTCCGATGATCATCTGGTTGTGTTGCCCGCCACAAACCCCGACCTTCCTGTTTTTACCGTAACCTGGGAGAACCCTGAAGAACAACTCCATTGGGTCTCGATCCGCAACACAGCGACGGTCTCTATACCTATTCGGATGGACGATGTGGGCACTACCGCAGAGCCCATCCAGAGCGAACTGCTCACCGAGGACGTCTATGCTGTGAATGCAGGCGCGTTTACCCATTATGGGACGCATGAGGTGGAGGTCTTTCGCATCAGCGCCCAGTATTTTGCGTTGTCGCAGTATGTACAGCGTCCGGTGCAACGCATCTACGAACCCGCCACGAACGTGGACAATGGCGTCGGTATCTTTGCCGGATTCCACCGGGTACGCTTTACCATCACTGTGCAGCCGCGATGAGGCAGGCCGTCATGAATGCTCCAGACCGTGAACATATCATCCTAAAGCACCTGGCGGGCAAACTGACCACCGAGCAGGAGCGCGAGCTTGCAGCATGGCGCGAGGCGGCCCCAGACCACGATGCCCTCTATGCGTCCTATCACAAGCTCTGGCAGGCCACGGCTCCGGAAGGCCGGTCGCTCCCGGTAGATCTCGACACCGAATGGGGGCGGCTTCGCCAGCGGCTCCAGCTTGAGACCCCGCAGCAAGCACGAATCCTGCCCTTCCGCCGTACCTGGGTCTCTTGGGCCGCCGCCGCTGCTGTGCTCATCGTTGTAGGCGGTGCGGTTCTGCTAACCCTGATGACTACGCCTGCCGAGACAATCACCGTGGCCACGGCCAACGCCGAGACGACGCTGGTGACGCTGGCCGATGGATCTACGGTGCGGGTCAACAATGGCAGCACGCTGGCCTATCCTGAGGTGTTCGGTGAGGCAGAGCGCCGCGTACAACTCGACGGAGAGGCGTTCTTCGAGGTGGTATCGGGCAGTACACCGTTCGTGATTGAGGCCACCAATGCCGAGGTGCGCGTGCTCGGCACGGCATTTAATGTGTGGACCCGCGAGCAGGAAACCCGTGTGGCTGTGCGCGAGGGGCGTGTGGCCCTTGGAGCGCCCGGCACCTCGGAAGGGCGTGTCGAGGTAACGGCCAACCAGGCGGCAGTCCGCCGAGAGGCATCACCTCCCGAGGTGCTCGATCCAGCCTACACCGCCGCTGCACTCGGCTGGCTCGACGGGCGCATCGTCTTTGAGCGCACCTCGCTAGCCGAAGTCGTCGCCGAGTTGCAGCGGGTCTACGATCAACCCATCCAACTCCAGGCCACCGCCCTCGCCACCGAAACCATAACCGGGGCCTTTTCCGACAGGCCGCTCGCCACCGTGCTGGCTTCGGTGTGCCTGTCGCTGAACTGCCAGGTGGTGGAAGAGGAGGGGCGCTTCGTAATTACAGAGTAGGGCGACATGCCGGACCATAAGCCTGAGACCCTTTAGCGGATCAGTACCATGCTTCGGGTCTGACGAAACGTGCCCGCTTCGAGGCGATACAGGTAAAGGCCGCTCGGTAAGTGGGCTGCTTCAAACGTGACCTCATGGTGTCCGGCTGGCTGTTTTTGATCTAAAAGCACCGTAACGAGCCGTCCCTGGGCATCATAGATCATGAGGCGTACAGCCGCTTGGCTCGGCAAGGTATAACGAATCTGAGTGTTTGGGTTGAACGGATTAGGATAGTTCGCCTCCAACACAAAGCCACGGGGCAGGGCTGTGTTCTCCTCCGTCGTTGTTGCGATGCAGGTTATCCCTGTGCCCGTTACTTCATCGATGCCCTGGAGCCAGGCCTGAAACGCAGTATCGGAGGAGGCACAAAGATCGTTTCCAGAGAAGTCGAACGTGGCGAGGGCATTGAGGTTGGTCAGGCTCATGGGGAGGCTGCCGCTGAAGTCATTATCGGCCAGGTTAAGCACTTCGAGTTCTTCAAGGTCACCCAGGCCTGCCGGTAAGCCTCCCATCAGGTTGTTGTCCGAAACATCCAGTACTTCCAGTTCGGAGAGATCTGTTAGCTCTTCCGGCAACTCGCCGGTCAGGTCGTTATCAGCCAGGTTGAGCACATTGAGGTTTTCGAGCATACCAAGCTCGTCAGGGATGTCGTCGATGAAGGCGTTTTCCGACAGGTTTAATTCCTCTAACACCGCGAGATCACCCAGGAAGTCGGGGATTTCATCGGAGAAGGCATTCACGGAGAGGTCCAGAATGGTGAGGTTGGTGAGGGCTTCGAGGGTATCCGGAAGGGCCCCGGAAAAGGCGTTTTCAGACAGATTGAGTTCTTCGAGGGCCGTCAGGGCTCCCAGGGCGTCGGGGATCTCGCCCATAAGGGCATTGTCGGAGAGGTCGAGGAAGATCAGGTTTTCGAGGCTTTCTAGTTCTTCTGGAATCTCGCCGGTAAGCTCGCTGTCGGAGATATTCAGCACCTCCAACTCGGCCAAGCCTCCGAGTTCGTCAGGGATGTCGTCGGTGAATTCGTTTTCGGCCAGGTTGAGCACTTCCAATTCGGCCAGTTTGCCCAACTCATCGGGTAGCTCTCCGGTGATTTCATTGTTGGACAGATCGAGTACCTCTATGTCCGTCAGGTCGCCGAGTTCTTCGGGGAGTTCACCGATGAGATTGTTTTCGGAGAGGGTTATCTCGTCGACGCGTCCTTCATCCACCGCAATGCCAAACCATTCGGCGACAGGGCCGGTGAGCCATTGGGTGTTCTCGGTCCAGTTGGTGCCGTCTGTAGCCTCGTAGAGGGCTACGAGGGCGAGGGAATCGGCTTCCGAGACCGCTTGGGCATTGGTCTCTTGTACCGTTGCGTCGCCCAGGAGGAGTACCAGGATCAGGGCAAAGAGGGAGAAGGGTAGCGCGCTGCGCTTCGGCGTGGTAGAGTGTGGGTTCATGGTGGACACCGTGGCTTTTTCTGTTGAGGAAGGCCCCTTCTGTTACTGTAGCAACAGAGGCGTTCATTCCTAAAGGCAGGAAAAGCCGAGCGAAGTGATAAGCGGTATCCAAGAAATGGTCAGGAAGAGGGGAAAGGGAAAAAGAGCGTCTGACAGGGTGATAACACGCTAACGAGAGGCTCCTGCTCCATACCGAACGGCCTCCTCCGGTTTACCCCAGGCTTCATACAGGGCTCCGAGGCGCTGTAGGGCCTCCAGGGTACGCTGGTCTTGATCGCCTACCTTGTTCTTGAGGGCGCGGTAGCTATCGAGGAGGAGCGGTTCCGCTTGCTCGAAGCGTTGCTGCGCTGCCAGGCTTGCCCCGAGGAGGCTCTTCGTCTCAGCGCGTAGTTCGTGGTTTTCGGGAAGGGCTTGTCTACGAATCGTGAGGGCCTCGTTGAAGAGTCGTTCTGCCGCCTCGGGCTGATTGAAATCCAGGTGTACCTTTCCCAGGCCAACCAGGGAATAAGCAATATAAGGATGGCCTTTGGGCAAGACCTTACGGCGTATGACCAGTGCTTGTCGATATAACGTGTCGGCGGTCTCCAAGTCGCCTTGAGCATGCAGCACTCCAGCCAACTCGTTGAGGCTGATGGCGACGTAGGAGTGTTCGGCCCCGTAAACCTCTTGGCGGATGGCTAGAGCCTCACGATAGAGCGGCTCGGCAGCCTTCGGGTCGCGTTTGTTATTAAGAAGATGAGTAGCTAGATGACCGAGGGCCGTTGCTATTGAGGGGTCGTTGTCGTCGAGTAATTGCCGCTTGAGCCTCAGCGATTCTCGTAATAAGGGCTCGGCGGCCTCGGTTTCGCCCATGTTGCGCAGAATCAACCCATGGTTGCCGACGGCGATGGCCACAAAGAGGTGCTCGTTGCCATAATGGCCGCGAAAAATGCCGAGGGCTTCCCGCAACAAAGGCTCAGCGCTTTGATAGTCCCCTTTCTCCCAGAGCAGCATACCCAGATCGTTGATTACCACGCCGAGGTTCACATCGGTGGAGTCGGTGAGCCTTCTCATCGTCTCCAGGGCCTTGCGGTAATACGTTTCTGCCTGGTCGAAGTCGCCGAGATCGTACAGGGTACCGCCCAATTTGGTCAGGCTCTCGGCAATGCTCGTGTGGTCGGGGCCGTGATGGGCCAAGCGGAGATCGTAAGCCTGTTCGAAGAGGGCACGGGCTTGGTCCATCTCTCCTAGATTAAGGAGCGAAAGGCCCAGCACCATCATCATCCGCGTCTGAACGACCGGCTGGTCGGTGAGTTCTGCTTCGACGCGTTCGATACCCTGCTCCAGCAAGTGCCGGGCGCTGAGGTCCTGGTCGCCGGGTCGTTCCTCAGGATCCGACGCCTGAAAGAGGCTCACGAGAAAGTCGCTGACCTGCGATGCCGTGGCGGCTTCCTGTTGGGCCCTGTCGCGTTCCTGCTGGGCTACATTACGCTCTTGCGTCAGGCGCACGGTGTAAAACCCCACCAGTGTCATTATCAGCATCACCACGGCTGCGGTCGTCGTCACGCCCAGGCGATGCCGCTCTACGAACTTGGCCACCCGGTAGCCCGCGGTGTCCCGGCGTGCCACCACTGGCAACCCCGTCAGGTGCCGACGCACATCCTCTAAGAACGCCTCCACCGATCCATACCGCCGCTCTGGCTCTTTCCGCAGCGCCGTCAGACAAATCACATCCAGGTCGCCTGTCAACCGGCGGCGCAACCGTTCTACCTGCGTGCCTCGCGAACGGCTCACGGCCTCTGCCGTGGGGGCCGCTCTCGTAGCGCGGCTGACCGCCGTTGAAGGCCGCTCGGGCTCCTGCTCGCAGATGGCCTGCATCACAGCCACCGGGTTGCCCCGCTTGAGGTCATACGGACGGTGGCCCGCCAGCAACTCGTACAAGACGACGCCCAACGAGTAGATGTCTGTCGACGTGCTCACCACCTCACCCCGCACCTGCTCCGGCGAGGCATACTCCGGCGTCATCACAGCCCCACCCGTACGGGTCAGCATGGTCTCGGCGTCCTCCGTGAGCACCTTCGCAATCCCGAAATCCAGCAGCTTCACCTGACCGTCAGTCGTCACCAGAATGTTCGACGGCTTCAAGTCGCGATGTACCACAAGCTGGCTGTGGGCATACAAGACCGCCCGGCAGACCGCCTGAAACAGGCTCAGGCGCTCGTCGATCGAGAGCCGGTGCTGGTCGCAATAGGTGGTGAGCGGCTCGCCCTCGACATACTCCATCACGAAGTAGGGCTGCCCGTCGGCGGTGACGCCTCCATCCAAGAGGCGGGCGATGTTTTCGTGCTGGAGGCGAGCCAGGATCTGCCGCTCCCTCTGAAAGCGGTGCAGGATCTGGTGCGAGTCCATCCCGCGCTTGATGAGCTTGAGCGCTACCTGCTGCTCGAACTGTCCATCGACGCGTTCGGCGAGGTAGACCGCGCCCATGCCGCCTACGCCGAGTTGGCGGACGAGGCGGTAGGGGCCGACTTGTTGACCCACCTGGGTGAGCTGCTCGGTGAGGTGGACGGTATCAAGGGCAACGCCGTCGAGCAGGCTGTCCGTGCCGAGGTCAGCGTCGAGCAAGGAGGCGACTTCGTGGAAGAGGGCTTCGTCGTCTTGGCAGGCTTGTTTGAGGAAGGGCAGGCGTTCTTCGGGAGGCTGCTGGCAGGCTTGCTCGAAGAGGGCACCGATCTGGTTCCAGCGCTCAGCAGTAATCATCGTGCGGTTCGGGGCGGTGTGACGGGGCCATGACGAAAGAAAAAGTGAGGACACCTTCTCTGGTACAGGTAAAGGCAGGAAACAGCACTAAAACCGATAACACTGCCTTGAGAACGAGTCCCTACGCTGGAAGGTCGGCTTGAAGTTCGCGGCGGAGCCAGGCTCTCGCTAGCCGCCAGTCTCGCCGTACGGTGGGTACCGAGACGCCCAGTACCTCGGCGATTTCTTCGTGGGTCAGCCCGCCGAAAAAACGATAGGTGACCACCTGGCTTTGCCGTTCGTTCAGGGCTTCGAGGCGGGCGAGGGCTTCGTCAAGGGCGATGAGGTCGTCTGTGCGGGCCTCGCGCACTACGTTTTCCTCGTTGAAAGTAGCCAGCACTTGCCCGCCGCCGCGCTTTGCGGCCTTGCGGCGATGGGCATAGTTGATCAAGATCCTCCGCATTGAGATGGCGGCGAGGCCGAAGAAATGCGCGCGGTTTTGCCAGGTGATCTCCTCAAACCCGATAAGCTTGACATACGCCTCGTGGACGAGGGCCGTAGTGTTCAGGGTATGGCTGTCGCGCTCTCCGAGGAGCTGGCGGTGCGCAATCTGCTGCAACTCCTCATAGACCCTGGGCATCAGCGCATCGACAACACCCCGGTTGCCGTCGCTAAGATTAACAAGAAGCTGCGTAATTTCGTGCTCTAGCGCCATAAAGGGTCCATCTTTCGTTCCTAGAGACTCTGCCGCTGCCCAATATATTGATGCCCGCCAGCAAAGTCTTGATGTAACCCGATTATCACTTTGGCTCTGGTTTGTTGCCTTTGGGGGTGAGGGGCGATCACGCTCCACGCTAACTCGACATGCAAATGCTATCAAAACCCGAAGGTGCTATCATGAAACACGTCAACAGCTTCAACCCGATCCAACGCCTTAGCCTCGGTCTCGCTTTCTTGCTGGCCGCAATCCTATTCGTCGGCTCCGGATGCAGTACCGTCGATGCCAACGAGCCGGTGCCTCCGGCAGCGCCGCCACCGGTGGAGCCTTCGCCGACCCCGAATCCGCCGCCCGCCGCCAAGGTGGCTGTAGGGGCAGCCTATCAGAACGCTGCCGACAGCCGCATCATCCTCATCAACGACGAAGGCACCCGCTTCACCTACTGGAACCCCGCCAACGGCACTTTCTCTGAGAGCGACGACATTGACGATCTGGAAAACGGTCAATTGCCGCTCAGCCGCGTCGGGGCTTCCGCCAATACTACGAATAACGAGGAGACGTACTTCTTCGATATGGAAGGGGCGCAGTTCACTAAATACGAACGAGAAACGAGCGAATTCGATGAGGTGGCTGCCTTCGGCGACGATAATGGCGAGTTCGGCGAGCCCGGCATCGAAGACGTTAGCGCAGCCTTCTCCGCAGGCAATACCATCTTTTTCTTCAACAAGGCCGGTACCAAATACACGGCCTGGAACATCGAGGACGAGACGTGGAGTGCAGTCTACAGCTTTACCTCTGATTTTGGCGGCGGCGGAGCCCCCATCGCTTCGGTCGGGGCGGCCATCTACGTCGAAGCCGAAGGAGCCTACTACTTATTTAATCAGAGCGGGACGCGGTATGCCATCTACAGCGGTAACGGCAGCTTCTCGGCGGCCTTCGAGGTGACGGAACTAGGCAATGGCTCTTTGTCCTTCGACTGAGGGGCTGCGCCCAGCCCAGGCAGGCCTCCTTCAGGGGCCTGCTTGCTGGGGTGCTGCACCCGTTGCAAACAGTTTGTCGCCCGTTGTTCTATAGCGCATATCATCCATGAGGAATCCGATGCGTATTACCCCGTCATACCCCATGTCGCGTCATGCAGCCAAGCGGCCCGCCCGCCTTCTCTTGATCTTTGCCTTGCTGATAGGGCTAACCGGCTGCGATAGTGTGGAGGCTGGAGAAGAGGCTCCTGTAGACCTGAACGGAGCATGGAGCGGGTCAATGGCTCATCCCAACTTTCCCGGCCCGATCACGCTCAATGCCTCGCACGTAGGAACGCAGGCTTCCGGGCGTTGGACATGGGCCTGGACGAGCCAGAGTTCAGGGGCCACCGGCACCACCAGCGGGACCTTCTCGGGAAGCGTCTCCGAAGAGGGCGATATCGAACTGGCCTTCGAGGACGCTGCGTCTAAATGCATCTATCTCTACGCTGCAACGCTCCGAGGGCCCAATCAGGTGTCCGGTACGTTTGTGGCCGACGCCGCGACGTGCCGCACGCCGGTGCAAGGGACCATCGACCTGTCTCGAAACTAAGCACGGCTAGCAGCATGGCGGCTTCGTAGCGCCTTTGCGTTGAGCCTCTTGGATGGGGGGACAGGCTACTGAGCCATACGAGCAATACACACAGCAGTCTCCATCGAGCGGACGAAGCACCGCACGGCACGATGGGCAATCCCAGAAGAACTGGCAGGCAGTTGTGGGCATCGTCTCGGAAACAGTATGGCCGCAGCGAGGACAGGTAAGCGTGGTGTGTAGGATGATGGCTGTTTGCTTCTGCATGGTGGTGTTTGCCCTGCCAGCGAGGCAGCTCAGTCGTAGCGCGTGAGCCTGAATCAGCGTAAGGCTCCTGGAATTATACCGTTCTGTTGCATCTGCACGCTTCATATCAAAAAAAGTTGGCCGATGGAATAGGGTAGATCGCCGGTGGTTCGTATTAGCAGGCACACAGGGCGTCTGTGTGATGCTGTACGCCCCTTTGTTGGACCTACAATGCCCCTTTTCCACGTCGCCATGGTAGATCCGAAGTTCAGACCTAGAAAGCGAAAAAGCACCAAGGAGATCCTCGCGGTACTCAACCGGACGGCCCCGCGCCTTGAGCGCGTTGCGGCCAAGACCGCGCCGCACGATGGGGAGCCCTTGAAGCCGCTCGGCATTACCGCCGGGTTGGAACCCTATACCGACGCGCTAGACCGGCACAGCGCCGCACACTTGCTGCGCCGCACCAGCTTCGGGGCCGCCGCCGATCAGATCGAGACACTGATTGGGCAGCGGGCCGACGTAGCCGTCGATCAGATCGTCGATGCGGCTATGGCTCGGCCTCTGCCTGCAACGCCAGCGTATGCTACCATAAAGCCGCCGGGTCCGAACGCATCGGAGGAAGAGTTCGATGCCTTCTTCGAGGAGAACGAGGAGTGGCTCTTTTATGAGGTTTTTCCCTCCCTCTTCGAGCAGTTACACATAGGCGGGTTGCGCGAGAAGCTCACGTTGTTCTGGCACGGCCACTTCGTCACGGGGGTCGACTCGTACTTCATGGCCGCCTTTGCCCATCAGTATGTGACGATGCTGCGCACGAACGCGCTGGGCAACTTCAAAGACTTTGTCCACGCCGTCGGCATCGATGCGTCGATGCTCTATTACCTCAACGGGGCGGATAACATCGTCGGTCAACCCAACGAGAACTATGCCCGTGAGCTTTTAGAGCTCTTTACGATGGGCATCACCGATGTGCAGGGCAACGACAACTACTCCGAGGAAGACATTGAGGAGATCTCGCGGGCACTCACCGGGTGGGTCGTCGATTGGTTCAACCTGAAGGTGGAATACCTTTTTCCCTACCACGATCAGGGCAACAAGACCTTCTTTGGGCGCACGGGCAACTTCGGCTACGATGAAGTCATCGACATCATCTTCGAGGAGCGGGCTCCGCAGATTGCGCGGTTCATCTGTGATAAGATCTATCGGGAGTTTATCTATGCCGCGCCCGACAACAACATCGTCGCCCAGTTGGCTGATATCTTCCAGAACAACAACTTCGATATCGCGCCGGTCGTCCGGACGTTGCTCAAGAGCGCGCACTTCTTCGATGCGCAGACCATCGGTGCGCGGATTAAAAGCCCCATCGAAGAACTCGTCGGCTTTACCATCGAAGCCGATACGGTGCCCGAGGATGAACTGTATCTGGTCTTGTTCTTCCTCTCGGCAGAGCTTGGGCAGTATTATCTGGAGCCGCCCAACGTGGCGGGCTGGCCGGGCCATCGTACCTGGCTGTCGACCTCAACGTTGGTCAACCGTTGGGACTTCGTGCTCTACCTCCTCTTTGGCAATCCGGACCCGGAGGAAGAAGACGATGTGGCCTTCCCCGGCCCCGATCTCCGCGCCCTGGCCCGGAAGCTCCATGATGAGAACAACCCCGAGTCCATTTTCTACCTCCCGGCAGCGTTGGTCGAGCACCTGATGCCGATCAAGGTCGAGGAGTTGGTGATCGAGTCGGTAGGCGGGGCTTTTGCCGGTGACCTCGTCAATAATCCCGTCCCGGCGGATGTCCTCAACGGACCTGCCCATGTGCGCGAGCTGGCCAAGCGCTTTTTGGCCGGTGTTCCCTGGTACGAATGGGACCTCAATAATCCTGACACAGAGGATGTTATTCGCTTCTTCCTCTTCTATGTCACGCAGCTTCCCGAGTACCAGTTGGCCTAGCGCGTGCCTTGTTAGGCTGCGCCGCGCCAACCCGCCACCTTGTCATCTGCCAACCACGTTTTGCCATGTGTGATCACCATTCGCATCAGTCTATAGCTTCGCGCCACGGCAGCCGCCTGGAGCACGGAGAAGCCCATACCGAAGACCACAAAAGCTGGTCGCGCCGGACGTTTCTTTCTACGATGGGGCTGGCCGGGATGGGCAGCGTCTTCATGCTCGGGTCCAACCCGGTCAAGGCCTTCGGGCGGTCGCCGCTGCTGGCTCCGCTTGGGCATGTCGAGACCGACCGGGTGCTCGTGCTGATTCAACTCGATGGAGGTAACGATGGGCTCAACACCATCGTGCCCACCACCAACGATATCTACTACCGCTCGCGGCCTACGCTGGCCGTGCCTGCCAATCAGACCCTCCGCCTGACCGACGAACTCGGCATGCACCCATCGATGTCGGCAGTGCAGGGCATCTACGGCGATGGCCAGATGGCGATTGTCCAGAACGTCGGCTACGACAACCCGGACCAGTCGCACTTCCGCTCGACGGACATCTGGATGTCGGCCAGCGATGCCACGGTGTACGACGCCACGGGCTGGACTGGGCGGACCCTTGAAGCGCTCTATCCGGATTTCGGCCAGAGCCCACCGCAGCAACCGCTGGGTGTTCAACTCGGCGGGGCGTCGATGCTCTTCCAGGGGCGGGCTAACAACGTCGGGATGACCCTTGAAAACCCCGAGGTCTTTGAGCGCCTCGCCGAAACAGGGCTCATCTACGACATCGCCGGGTTGCCCACAACGACGTACGGCGCGGAGATGCTCTACGCCCGGCAGGTAGCCAACAGCGCCTTCCGGTATGCCGGGGCGCTGCAAGATGCGGCCCAGGCCGGGCAGAACCGCGTCGAGTATCCCGCCGGGTTCCTCGCGCAAAACCTGTCCATCGTTGCCAAGCTCATCAAGGGGCAACTCGGCACGAAGATCTATGTGGTGTCGTTGCCTGGTTTCGATACCCACGCTGAGCAGATTCCGCTGCACCCGATGCTCTTGCAAGAGCTTTCGGCATCCGTCCAGGCGTTTATGCAAGACCTGCAAGCCGACAACATGATGGATGATGTGCTGGTGATGACATTCTCGGAGTTTGGACGGACGATCTGGGAGAACGGCTCAAGCGGTACCGACCATTCGACCAGCGCGCCGCTCTTCCTCTTCGGGCCTGCGGCCAAAGGCGGTCTCTACGGCTCGTCGCCCGATTTGCAGAACGTCAACGAGCAGGGCGATCCGATTCACGCCATCGATTTCCGCTCGGTCTATGCGACGGTGCTTCAGGATTGGTTCCAGATGGATCCGGCGATGGTAAGCGCCGTGATGGGCCAGTCGTTCTCGACCTTGCCGCTCATCAACGCGCCGACCAACACCGCTACCGAGGCGGCCCCGATCCCCGAGGCGTTTGCCTTGCAGCAGAACTACCCCAACCCATTCAATCCGCAGACGACGATCCCGTACCGCCTCGACCGAACAGAGGCGGTGCGGCTCCGGGTCTACGACGCCCAAGGGCGGCTCATCAGCACGCTCATAGACGGCGTGCAGCCTGCCGGTCAGCATGCTATCGCCTTCGATGCGCAGCGTTTGCCGAGCGGCATCTATTTCTACCGCTTAGAGACGGCCTCTGGCGTGCAAACCAAGGAGATGGCGCTGGTACGATGAGCGGGTTTTGATGGAGTAAAAGCAACGCTGTTTGAATAAAGAAGAAGCCGCGCCAGAACAACCGGCGCGGCTTCTTCTTGCCTTGTATCTACACAATTATCGAAAATCAAAATCAGAAGCCATACTGCTCGGCAAAGGCAACGAGGGCTTCCTCAAAGATTGCCATGGGCGGGCGGACGAGGCCCGCGCCGATCTGGCCGATGCCGGGTTCTTTGTGGGCGATGCCCGTGTTGACCCGTGGCGTGAGGCCGGTCTCAATCACCTTGCGCAGGTCGATGCCTGTAGGAGTGCCTCGGAAGTCGAGCACGGGCATGTTGAAGTACTTGTGCTCGCGGTACGTGATCTCATACATCTCCATCGTAGCGGTCATCGCATCGCTGGGCGTGCCGCTGACGAAGGTTACAATAGCAGGAGCGGTAGCCATCGCAAAGCCTCCGATGCCTGCCGTCTCGGTGATGGTGCTGTCGCCGATGTCGGCGTTGGCGTCGGGATCGCCATAGCCGGGGAAGTAGAGGCCGCTGGGGATCTGGGCGGGCGCGGTAAACCACCGGGCTCCCAGGCCACTGACCCGGATGCCGAAGTCGGTGCCGTTGCGCGCCATGGTCGTGACGATGGTACTGCCCGCGATGTCGTGGGCGGCGTCGGCCATGGCTTTGCAGGCGGCCATCACCGGGTTGAGCACACTGAGAGCATTATCGCCGATGGCCTGAAGCACGGCGGCGGCGGTCTCGGCGTCGGGGCTGACGCGCGCAATGTGGGGGGCTAGCGCCTTCAGGTATAAGACCGATCCTGCCTTGTTGCGGTTATGCCCCTCGTCACCCATGTGGAGGGCCTCGGCCAGGAGCGCTTTGATGTCGATGCCGCCGCTGGCTGCGATGGCGTCTTTCAAGACGGGAGCCATCACATCTTCCATCCAGCGCAGGCGTTGTTGTACCTCTGCATCGAACGCCCCATAGCGAAGCACCTTGCCATAGCCCTCGTTCATGTTAGAGAAGGCCCGGTTGCCGTGGGTCTCGTTCTCGATGATGTAGACCGACATCGACGGCGAGGTGACTCCCGCCATCGGCCCCACGGTTTGGTGGTGATGGCAGGGCTCTAGATCGACCGCGCCGTCCTCAATGAGTGCACGGGCCTCGGCTTCGTCAGCGGCCCGCCCTTCGAAGAGCAGCGCCCCGATGATAGCGCCCCGCAACGGCCCCGAGGCGCGGTCCCAGGTGATAGGAGGGCCTGCATGTAATAGCAGATTGTCGCGCATGCCGGGAATCACATCGCGTGCTTTGCCCACGCCGGTGAGCACGGCACGGGCCTCTATCATACGGTCAGTGGCTTCGGCGTTCGCCTGTTCGATATTCATGGTAACAGCTAAGGGTTAGCAGGCCGGGGTACGGCCACGGAGCACGGTCGGCGCGGTTGGCCCCGTAGCCCTCAACCCGCGGCCCTACACGGTCAGCGTTGCTTCATGCGCTCTAAGATAGACAACAACTGCTCATTGCCTCCTGCCGGAGGGCGCCAGTCTACATGGAGGGCGGAAACCTCCTGAGTCGCCAGGCTCGCAACGAACGATTCGAGCCCCACGTTGAGCGCCTGAAGCGGCGATTTCAACACCGCAAGGCCAACGGGCGGCAGCGCTTCGATGGCGGGGGAGGGCGCTTGAAGCCGCTGCCCTATGTAGGCCGCAACAGTTCGGCAACTCGTCTTGACGTGTGCCCCGGCGGCTTCGAGCCGCTCGATCTGGTCGGCCAAGCCTTGCGGATCTTCGTCCGTACCAACCATCAGGACGACCACGTCGAGTCCGCGTCCTGCGTGCTGGGCGTGGTGCCGCGCCTGGGCGATAGCAGGCGCGAGGTCGGCAGCGGGGTCGGGGTGCGCGCCGTCGCCGAGGACCACATCGAGCAGGAGGAGCGACACGGTAGGATCGGCGGCTTCTTGCGCAAGGCGTTGCAAGCGCAAGGTGTTGTCGAGCATAGGGTGGAGCCGCCCCACCGTAAAGTCGTCGGCTCCTAGATCGAGCAGCGTGTGGCCCTGGCTGGTATGGATGTTGGGCAGGGCCTGCTCGGGTGTTTCGGGGACGTTAGTGTAGAGGTGGGGCAGGTAGGATTGTAGCAGGCGCAAGGTCTCGGAGGCCAGCGTACCGCCCGAAAACAGCCCGCGTAGATACCCTGAGTCGGGTTCAGCAGGCTGGGAGGACGGAGGGGCCTCGTCGAGCAGGGCGACGGCTTGTTCGGCAGCTTCGTCGAGGGAGTGGGCCAGGTGGATATGAGGCGTGGCTGCCCAGCCGGATGGTACGTAGCCTGTGAAGTAGAACACGACCGGTTTGCCCGCCCGCCGTGCCTCGTCGAGCAAGGCCGAGGCCACGAGTGGGGCCGGAGGCTTGGAGAGCAGCACAATGACACGGGTATCGGGATCGCGCCGTAGCAGGTCGAGCGCCTGCCGGGCTGTGACGCCGCCGACCTCGGCAGAGAGGTCGCGCCCACCGGTGCCGAGGGCATGCGTGATGCCGCCCCCAAGCTGATGGATCCGCGCCGCCACGTGCTGAAGCCCTGTGCCGGAAG
>WUAR02335539.1:0-15095 GCA_015164055.2 Chrysaora achlyos
CATACCTTGCGAAGATAGCAAGCGTATGTGCCAATCAATCAATCAATCAAAAAATTCAAAATTCTCACAGTTATTCCGTTGACAGTTCCAATCTCCTCTCTCATTGTGAACACATCCAATAGTGCTTGTGTCGGGTGTTCCCCGATTCCATCTCCAGCATTGATCACGGGCTTTTTACAATGTTTAGAAGCTCTCTGAATACACAAAAAAACAAGGTTAAATTCAATTCTGCAATGCTGATATTAAATCCGAAACACTATCATAATTCAATGAATGCTATCTTACAAGAATAATACAAAGCCTAGTACATCACAGATTATAAAATCATCTCACTTTATTCAATAAAGGACTAATCGATCTGCCTTCCTGTAAGCTCCGACACCCCTCCCCCGTCGCCAACTCAATAAAACTATCTTATTTACCTGAATTGCACCTGTTTCAGGGTGTCGCATGACCATAACATCGCAATATGAGCTCATCACTTGAACGCAATCTACGTAAAGACAGCAGAACTAGATTCAAATCGACAGCATCTATAAACAAACTCACGCCAGGGAACCAATGGGTCATCCTTTACTGGATGGACTGATGATCCTATACTGGAAGGGTTGATAATCCTATACTGGATTGATGAGTATTTAGTATAGATGGATATCCTACGAGGTGGATATAGTAGGAATATGCTATGAGGAAGATAATCCTATACTAGATGAGCTGATAATCCTATACTGGATTGATGAATATCCAGTATAGGTGGATATCCTACGAGGTGGATATAGTAGGAATATGCTATGAGGTGGATAATCCTATACTAGATGGGCTGATAATCCTAAACTGGATTGGTGAGTATCCAGTAAAGATGGATATCCTACGAGGTGGATGTAGTAGGAATATGCTATGAGGTGGATAATCCTATACTAGATGGGCTGATAATCCTGTACAGGATTGGTGAATATTCAATATAGATGGATATCCTATGAGGTCGATATGGTAGGAATATGCTATGAGGAAGATAGTCTTATACTAGATGGGCTGATAATCCTGTACAGGATTGGTGAATATTCAGTATAGATGGATATCCTATGAGGTCGATATGGTAGGAATATGCTATGAGGAAGATAGTCCTATACTAGATGGGCTGATAATCCTGTACAGGATTGGTGAATATTCAGTATAGATGGATATCCTATGAGGTCGATATAGTAGGAAAATGCTATGAGGTTGATAATCCTATACTAGATTGGCTGATAATCCTATACTGGATTGGTGAATATTTAGTATAGATGGAAATCCTATGAGGTGGACAATTCCTAAACTGGATGGGTTGATATCCTACATGGATGAGTTATTCATCTTCTTTAGTACAATATAACAGTTACCCACCCACTATTAGGTAATCCACGAGTTTAGGATAGTGACCACACAGTATAGAATTATCCACCTATTTGGGCGCATGGCTTCAGCGTGAAACTAGCAAGATCTATTCCCGAGGTACTCAAACTATAAGGCTTAGCTGATATACAATCTTCTGACAGTGTTCTGCTATTGGCTAAATACAGAGGTTCGCTTGGGAAATTATAATTCTGAATGATTGGCGAATAGGCCTCAAAACTAAACCAGCTCTAGTCAGTATTCAAACCAGAAACCAGACAGTTTGGTCCGAATCCCAGATGGGTAGGTTTGAACTGAGTCAACTCTGTTGCCGACAGGTTGTGCTGTAATATCAAGGCGGTTTACTTATCTTAATCACTGATATTTGCTTACCTTCCAGTGATTCTCCTTTCGCCTGTGACGAATCAGTTGATCTTATATGTGCTACAGTTCCACCCAGCCTCTGCATGGCACTCAGGAAAGAGGTTGCTGTTCTCGTGCTGGCTTCAAAGAACATGAGCCCAAGGACTTTTCCCTAAAACGAAATACTCACAAGTCTATTCGTGTTCTATTTAAACGCATTGGTAACAGACTGAGATTTTTTCTTGGAGGAATATTTTAGTTGATTGTTGGAGAGGAATTAGATGAAAATGGAAGAAAATTTCTTACGTTATAGCAATATATTAGTTGATTGTTTGGGAAATATTAGATCAAAATAAAAGAAAATTTATGGTGATAGTAATATTTTAGTTGATCGTTGGAGAGGAATTAAAGAAAAAGAGAAGAAAATTTCTAGATCAAAATACAAGAAAATTAGGTGATAGTAATATTTTAGTTGATTGTTAGAGAAGAATTAGATCAAAATAGAAAAACAATTCCTTATTTCCTATACCTTGAGGGTGTCGAAAACATCTCCTCTTCTGATAGCCTTTCTCAAGTGATGTGCCACATTGAATAAATGATGGAGCTACAAAGAAGAATATAATACAAAAAAATTAAATAACCATGTTATAATCTTTAACTGATACAAACATACATACATACATTATTTATTTATAACGCAGGTTGAAAGATCGCAGCCTTGAGATGGCTGATGTGGACATGCGAGATAAAATTAATAAATAAAACAAAAACTTAAAAATTTTAAATTATAATTTCAAACCTAAATAATATATAATATCTTCACATCTGTTCCTTAAGCAAACTGCCTCTTTCACAATATTTAACGTTCTCAATTTGTTGTTATTTTCTTTAGTTTTACCCTCATTATTTGCTTCTTGAACATTGTTAATTGTTTATCACCCTGGGCTTGAGGCAGGATGGCTATGAAGTGGCTTACTTTCTGCTCGAAGGCTTGCTTTTTTGCTCGAAGGCTTGCTTTTTTGCTTGAACGCTTAGCTACGTTCTGTTTTAATCTTGCAGCGCTGCACTAAACTTCCTCTTCTGAAGAGACAAGCGGCCAAATGCAATCGCACTGGTCTGAAATACCATTCACCTTAATGGACGTGCTTTAACGCTACTGAAAGTAAGCACCTAAAAAGCTATTCTTTCCATTAATCCGTACCCTCCAACATCCAGCCAGCAAACACTGCAAAATTAGGCCAGTCCGGGCAGATCTAAATCATGTGCAAATACCCCTTCTAACCACAAGAGGAACCGGGCTAAAACCATCGGGCCCGGTATGAGGTACATTGATAGATGTCCTGAAACATGTTTCTTAACTCACCTGCTCTCGATTGATATCGTTAACTGACATGAAATGCCTTCCATTGAGGCCATGTGCAGCAGAATGAGCCACGGCGTGAGCAGCACTACCTCCACTTTCAAACACCATCTCTGGATAAACTGAAATGAAAGGCAGACTTAATTACATGCTTAGGAAGAAACAGCTCAGCTATACTGTTGGGATGGCTGAGTTGTTAGCACGCACAGCCCCAGATGCAAGAAAAATTGGGCAAAAAAGTTTTCAATTTCAGCACCAAAACTTTGGTGTTGATACAAATTTTCATATTCTGAAACCGAGAATTCTTGATTTTTAAAGATAAAAAGATTTCAAGATTTTTATAAGGCATCTGACCTTGAAAGTTTTTGGAGGGTGAAACCCTCAGTCATTAGCAGCGGTAATCCGAATGTGAGGTGAAAAATACTGTATCGAGATATTTTCAAAACATTTCCAAAACGAGGTCGTTAGTTGAATCGGTGTATTCAAGGCACAGGGAAAAAGGATCATTTGGTATGGTCACACAGAGAGGAAGGACTAGGGTTCACTGCTGTTCATTGCTATTCACTGTCCTAGGCTATTCAGTGGCCCATTTTGGTCTAGTGCGTAAACCAATAGCTAGCGAAGATCTGAAGTCACCAATCTATAATCATATTACATTTAACACAGGCATGCTCAAATACCTCAATATTATTACCTGATTGCTTTGGACTGGCATCCGGTTGAGATCGCTGGACCGAGGGTGGTGCAATCCATTCCGCACTTAGGTTGGTTGGAATCTTTCTCACCGGGCTCATGACTGGCACCAAAGGAGAGGACGTTGAGATCTTCCGTTCTCTTGGTGTAACCAACGGCGTTATAGATGGCCGTGGTTCTGTAGCTGGTGGCTGGCAAAGCGGTGGCTGTATTGTTCTTACATCGTTACCAAAGCCGGGCTTTGCCAAAACCTATAGAAATAAAAGGAAATCAGCCACAAATAGACTTTTCTCCGGAATTGCATTTCTCTTCAATAAAAATATCGAGGTTTCAGTGATTTAAGGGCGGAAACGACACAGGAACGTAAACAAAGATGCCGCAAAGCGGCATCGAGCGTGTTAGAAATAGATACAATAATTATAACTTGGTTACAATCCACCCCTTGCACAGAAGACCGAAAAACGACACATCCACCAGTAATGAATAACTAGTTAATACTTAATAAGAAAATAGGATTAGACTATTGCTCTTTCAGGGATTCGTGTCTTAGTCAGAGATTCGTGTCTTAGTTACAGAGCTTACAGAGTTTTTAAATTCCAATAAGGATATACTGCGCTCAGAGTATGATAAATTGTTTAATTTCAAAATACGACGCAAATTTAATAAAGATCATCGATGAGCATTTCATTCCACAAGATTTGTTTTATCTTGGGCAGGCTTATTTAATGTATCTTGATTGCGAGAAACACTCCAATTTGCCAATAGTAAGATGTATCAGTAATAATTTACACAATTATATATTGAGCACAACACAATTAAGCTCTTTACTTCAAGCAGTCAATCAAAGACTCAAAAACCGTGGGCTTTAACAACGTGAACCCGCCTTTATACCAGGTTAGGCCTGGGTGCGACTACCAGTGTAATCAAGAAGGCAGAACCAAAGAAGGTACACCATGTGACCAGTAGCACGCGCACGTGGCCACGTTTACCGGACGCTAAACCAAGGGAATTTTCTGAACAAGATTCCTAAGTCCTGGTTTTGTTGACAAACCTATTTCTATAAGGATCTAACAATTGACCAATCATATTGACGCATAGACGTCCTGTTTCAAGGCTAGCACAGAGCTTTATGAGAATTTTGATATATATAGTGAATATTTGACTTTTTTACAACGACAATCGAATGATAAAATGCAAAATCTTACTTTTCCATCAATAACAGCAAGCTCATTCCGTAAAACAACACGGCTGACTTTACCATGAATCTTCATTCCAGCAAATGGAGTCCACTTCGACTTGGTGTAGGGCATAAAATCCGGAATGGTCCACTCCTCGTCAAGATCAACTTCAACAAACGTGTCCTTTTGCTCAGGTAGTCCAAAAAGTCTAATTGGGTTTGTGTGGAGCCTCAGAATGATGTCCTATAAATAATAATCAAAGCTGAGAAGGCTTGGCTTGTATAAGCAATTTCTTAGTTAGCAGCATCCATACACACCCCATAAGTATTTCAGTTGAATCACAGGTTTTGGCTTTCTATACTGTAAAAGCTCTATAAACAACCCGAGGGCTTATTTAGTTTTGAGGCTCTAGAGGGGTGCTTATTAGATAGTGAGGGGGCCTATTAGAGAGAGGGCTTATTAGAGAGGGGGCTTATTAGAGAGGGGGGCTTACACTGCACTGGTGTAGTTGTCAAGGGCTGCTAGAGACGTTTATGACAGAATTTTGAGGGTTTATGTCAAATTTCTGCTTGAAAAGGGGGGCATAGTAGAGAGGAGGCTTATTAGAGAGGGGGCGCATTTAAATTTAGAAGATGCACTGCACGGTGTTGTTGTCAAGGGATGCTAGAAACGTCTATGACAGAATTTTGAGGGCTTATTTCCAATTTCTGCTTGAAAAGGGGGGCTTAGTAGAGAGGGGAGCTTAATAGAGTTATTAAAACTCATTTCCTGAAACCCAAATCCGCAGTGCCTTTAGACAGGTCCCTGCTATTACGTCATAGATTCCGTCCTTCAGACGGCCACAGCATATGTTTTGTAAACGTCATCCTTACTCACTATCAAAGCTCTTTCCATACATGCGAACACCCAAAAAGCGATGGGTCCACTTAAGAGAAAGCAACAAAGTTCTTTACCTTCAAAGTAAGCCTTCCCTCGTGCACAGCATTCAACAGTAATGGCAGCATGGTCTCCAGTCCAGGAAAACCAGGTGGTGCCTTTTCAGAATCCTTTTCTTCGACTGTATGTGGCGCTACGAAAAACAAAAACACATCAAATTAATGAGACGGAAATATGCAATTACCACTGCATAAAAAATCTAGAGAAAACTGGTTTGAAACAAAAATTCAAAGGTTTTGAAAATTGACATAAAAGAGTAGCGTCTGGAATGAAAAGCCCAAGAGCAGTTTATCTAAAAAGGTAGGTGAAATAATGATATCACTTAGCGGGAATTAAGTTATATTTATACATATCTAGTGTTTTAATTATCTGAAAAAAAGGAAAAATTCTAAGGATAAACAAGCTTTCAACGCACAAGGCATGAACATAAGCAAATTTTGTATTTGACCAAGCCGTGACTTTATTTACATTTGACATTCAAGCCAATAAAGCAACATGATTTTTATCACGAGGTCCTAATTAAATACTGCACGTTGATTGGCTATTCATAATGTAAACAAAACCAATTGGTGAATGAAATACAATATTTGCCGATTTTGATGGCATGGTGTTCCAGTTTAAGGCATAAAAACTTGATGAAATTTGTTGTTCGCAGAATTAAATTGCAAACTGGTAGGATTAGTGATGGCTTTTGGAATTCTAGATATCCCATTTTTTCAGAGTTATTCATTGATTTCTATCTTAATGTGATGACGTCACTTTGATTGGACATCAGCAGGAAAGTATAGGCAGAATATGGATAAATTAACTAAAATGGCTATGCTTGCTGTTAGATCTGCTGCTTCAGTACTTTTGTGAGAAAAAAATTAAACAAAAACTCATATATATCTTGGAAAAGAAAGTACAGAGGCAAAGTTTTGCTTTATGGGGCTTTCCTCAAGAAATTTATTGTATTCTTGCCTTTTCGCAAACAAAATCATGACCGTAGTGTCAATCATGGAATTTTGAATAATTTCAAAACAAAACATGATATGAAAAACTGAAAATAGCTTTCTTCATAGTTCAACAAGGCAATTTACTTCTGCAAGTACAAATGGTAATTTCAGGTCACCATTAATAAAACACCATCACTGCTTTATCTTCCTATAAAAAAGGCACTAAATACAGAACGAGTTTTATGCAAACGAAAGCTTCACAAACACGTAGCATGAAAGCTTTACAGGTCCTCAACGCGTGTACTTGATAACAAGGTGTTACTGGATTGAGACGAGCTTGTAATTTCTAATTCATCATATCAAGATTACCAAACATAACTGACATTACCGTGGTCAGTGGCAAAGCAGTCTATGATATCCATGTTATCCCAGAGTGCTTGTTGGTCTTCCAAAGAACAGAGTTCAGGCTTCACTCTACTTCGGCTGGATCCCAGTTTTGTGACGTCATCTTTGCATAAAAACAAATGGTGGGGCGCGACCTCACACGTCACCTTAAGACCTTTCTCTTTGGCAGCTCGAATCACCATAATCTGAGAATATAAAGGCAAGAGCTCGATAGAACAAGAAAAAATAAACGAAAATCACTAAATTAAGCATAACATATTAAAACTAGCAAAACATTTCACCATCAAATATGTCGAGAGCCATTTCTTACCTGAGAGAGCTGTTAATAAATGGAAGATGTTGTGCAAGTACCATCTTTTTACTCTCCCAAAAAAGACTAGACTTACACTGGAAGGACTTCCAGCATTATTTTTGACAGAGCCACCTCCAAATTTTAAATGCTTGGTTTTTTGTGTGCTTTATATCACTGTGTGGACCATCGTACAGGCCTATTTCATTTCACGCCCGAATTGATAATACGCAATATTAAAATATTCACTCATCCATTTAGAGAGATTGCATTTACCCTATCAGCTTTAATAGTTAAGACAAAATACATTTTTGATGACGACCATGACGATTTTTGAATGTGTAGAACTGCATCGAATATGACGTTAAGAAACAGCACCTAGTCTGGATGATGCGCAGTTGAAAAAATGCTAATTGAAGGCCACGATTTAAATGGGGTTGAACATAATAAATAACTATCTATGAAGGAAAATAATGTTTCAAACCTCTTCTTTTCGTGCAACATGGCAAATGTGGATGGGGCGATCATAGAGTTGTGACATGAGGATAACGGCGGCTGTTGTGGTTGCCTCTGCGTGGGCGACAAGAGGGTATTGTCGTGGCCAATGCTCGAAATGCTGCAGGAAAGGATGTACAATGTCAGACCGATAAAGAACCATTCTAATCTTTTACATTGGAAACATAGGTCAGCATTCTGAATACACTACTAAGTAAGCTGTAGAAGTCCATTTCAAATAGTATTTTTGGTAATAGGCGCCGAAATCACGAGATATGCTAAGATGGGGTGGCATCCATTAAACAGTAAAATTTTCAGGAATGGAGAAAGGCACGTTAAAGTGTTATAGTGCAAGGACGGCAATAGTGAATAATAATAAAAAAATGAGAAAAAAAGACTGATAATAGTAATACAGTTGATTTATATGTATTTCATGTTGCTGTTCCATATAAATCTAGCAGTGTATTGACTGTATTGTAGTAGTATATATTGTAGTCTCTTAAAACTTTACTTTAGCGGCCCAAGATAGATAAGCTTTGCTTTTCTTGGGTCGCATAGAATACAAGTATTAGTTAATATTTTTGTAGCAGCTTGTATTTTACGAATAAAATTGAATTAAGTGTTGCCTTCAACCTTTCTGCTAAATTTTCGCTTAGACTTCTACAAAATGTGCAAGGCAAGATGCCAATAAACTCACCATCATCCACTGCGTTAACTCGGGCATTTTGAGTGTGGAGTAAGTGTCGTTCAAATACATCTTCAATCCAGCAGCTGCATGACTGAATTCAGTGATCAATTCAGCGTTGTTTGGTCCGGCTCCAGCATATAGGGCGTAATCACATCTTGCTCCTTCCCGTGCACACTGGAAAACAACCACAACGAGGAATAGAGAACAAGGGGGTACTGAACAAGGCAGGGTCTCTCTTACGGACCTCTACTGAGGGGGGATGTGTTGCTTCTAATGCAAACGACCGGACAATAGGAGTATAGATTTTCCATTGATGAAACATTACAAACATGATGGGACTAGGGGCACACCCTTTGAGATAGTATATTAAAAAATTCCTGGAATAAGGGATATTTGCTGCAATTTTCAATAGAAGTCCGCTGAAAGGAACTAATTGAATCAAAATCTCTTGAATACGATAATAATTGGCATTTCTATAGTGTAGCTTCTAGTAGCTACTCAATAGACTGTACTGTTTGCCCCTTGGTCTGGTTGCATAAAGCATATAGCATGGTGCATCCACACACGGCTTATAACTACCAACCTATTTATTACCTATTTATTTACCTATTTAGTACCTATTTATACTCCTGGGTAAGAAGAGACACAATTGTGCTAACAACTTTCCCAAGGTCGCTATCTATTCATTCACAGATGGCATGACCGTGGCTCGAGCTTACAACTCTATATCAATGAGTTCTAACATGCTAATCACGGTGCCATGCAGACCATAGTCTTCTGGTAAAGATAGACGCGATTAAATTGGGGGCGTACGGACAGGTGCTGTGAAATTGAAGAAACCTGACATTAGAAACCCGGCTACTTGGTTTAGAGATTCGAGATAAGAAAGAGTTTAAACCAAATGATATGAACTAAGGCACTTAGATCAACCTTAAAAATATATTTTTTTTAACTTCAAACATGGAGCGTGCAGACTATTTTACTGTTGCCACCTAAAAACTGCCTTTATCTCTTTGAATAATGTAATTGAATAATGTAATTGAATCATTTTGTTGGGAGAAACGAATTGTGACAATTGTGAAAGATTTGGAGCCAGTGATCCAGGGTATTTTAGATTTCGCTTCTCGCTTTGGTTTGAAAGGCTTAACAAGAAGAAATAGAGGAAAATAAAACATCAACAAAATACATACCTTTTGCGCGAGTTCAAATGCATGAATATCAGTGATAGTAGGGTTTGTATTCGGCATGCATAATACCATGGTGATACCACCTGCCAACGCAGCAGCAGTTCCCGAGACAAAGTCTTCTTTGTACGCTGCACCAGGCTCACGCATATGAACGTGGACATCGATTAGAGCAGGAAGTCTGACCACGCTGCCAGAAGATATGCAGTCAATGTTTGTTTTCACTCTTGCCTTTGTACCTATGCGGTGTATTGCCTGGTAAATACACAAACTTCATCAATCAAGACATTTCAGAGGAATAGCTAACACAATCAAAAAAACAAGTAATCAATCAATCAGTTGATGATCTAATCAATGATGCACTAATTGATCACTCAAGTTGCCAATAATTGATCATACGTCAAGCAGGGAATTTCATTAGAGGATATGCCAATGCAACCAGAAAATATCTTATCAAGCAATCACTTAATCATTTAATCAATCAATCAATTAGTTGATCACTCAACCTGTCAATCAATAAATCGATCAATTAGCCAATGCTTTTACCAATCGAGACAAGAAGGTAAAGCAAGGAGCAGGTATTCATGACAAAGTTATCAAATAACTGAATATTTGAAATTCGATAAACGTTGTTGTGAAAATCAGCTCAACATTACATTTGTTGCAAAAACCACCCTGTTCTGTTGATCCAGCAAGAGCAAAGAGTAGAAAACTCACCTCGATAAAAATCTTTGCACATTTGAGATCAGTGATGAGTGGCACGGAATAGTCGATGGCCATTCTTCTGGTTCTGTAGCCATGAGTGATGAAATGTGACTTCTTTCTTGTACAGCCAGACCTCATCGGGATGTTAATGACGAGGTCAAACTTATTCTGTGTCAAATATTCTTGTATGCTTTCCTCGCGACCTTCGTCGCCATTTTCTTCAAAAGGCCAGTCAACAGTTTGGATCTGTGAAAAAATTTAATAATTAAACAATCAATCAATCAACAATCACATAATCACTATCAATCACTATCAATCACTAATACCAATCAGTATACTGACGTTTCGGGCCTAGCCCTTTGATAGATTTGATTATTTTGATAAACGGCTAGGCCCGAAAAATCAGTATTTTTCGCATTCACAGTACGGAAATTTTTCTTGACTATTTTCTATCATATCCGTAAGTACCACACGCCACTGCATATTTGCATGTTGTATTCAATTTATAATGAAGCAATAAATTATTGTAGTTCGGTAATGTTTTATAGTTAACCATGGCTTTTAAGCCACATACAACTATCTTATCATGAAAAATTTTACCTGAAATATTCTTTGCCCATCATAGTAACATCATCAGTGGCGTGTGGTACTTACGAATACAATAGAAAATAGTCAAGAAAAAATTCCAGTACCATATACTGACGTTTCGGGCCTAGCCCTTTATCAAAATAATTAAATCTATCAAAAGGCTAGGCGTCACGCCGAAACGTCAGTATATCTCCTATTCATGTTACTGGAGTTTGTTCTTGACTATTTCCATTATAAATGGTAATAATTTGATGATTCAATAAATTGTATAACTAACAATGGATAAAAGGGTTTCTTTTTTGAGCTTGGTTAATAAAACCAGTTGACATGATCCAACAGTAAATCAATGATCCGATCACACGCCCAATTAGCCAAACAGTGATTGATCACTTGAGCATTTCATTCATAAATCATCAAAAATTGCATTTAATTGCACGTACTCACGAGAAATATTTAAACAGCGTAAAGGCCTTGCTAAACTAGACAACATTGTCGCGCGACATTTGTTGCATTATTGGTGGTGATGTTGCAGATACATCTGAAGATGTGGCTAACCTTGTAGACTTTGTTGATGAAACAAACGCTATTAATGTTATTAATGCTCTTGATGACAAATGTCGCACTGTGTAGCATAAAATGCTTGAGCATGTTGAAACACAAGTGCAAAGACATTCTTCATGCACATCTTGTGTTCTCAAGGAGACAAGGTTAGTTCGAAACAGGAATGGCTAATGGCATTAATACGCTAAAACATTCCAGCTTTCTTCGCAGGATGAAGTCTACCAGGCCGATTACAGATTTTGATTGACATTTGTCATGCATACATTGAGTGCAACATGGTCACCTTTCAGATGTCGAGTGAAAATGCTGCCTAGTTTAGCCAGACCTTAACAGGTAAACAGCAAACAAAGACAAAGAAACTGGGAATACCAACCTTGACACCTTGTGAGCTATAGAAATCACCCGTTCCCATGCTTGCATACAATTCATAGCCACACTTTTGAAGCATGTTTACAAATGGTAGAAGCTCCATTTTCGCCTAGTTTGAAAAGCAGATAACATTACTCTAAAGTGTGTACAAAAAATCTATAATGAGAGAGAATGTAGTCTGTATTATTGTCTCTATTCTGTTATAATTCGCTCCGCCTACATGGCCACTGCTTTAACCAGTGAGGGCACATACGATAAGAGGTTTGATATAATATTTTCACTTTGCGTATTCCGGCCAAATTATTTGCTCCATTTTAATCAGATGCATGAGACAACAAGAAGGTCATTCTCAGAATGCTTCTGTTGTGCGGTGACAATCTCTAACTGAACTGTCTCTTTTCAATTTGTTACACATTAGCAACTTCTTCTCTACTACTTGATGAATATTTGGTTACAGTTTTAAATGGAAATGAAAATGGTTTGCTTTGTGGACTTGTTGGTTTATTGGTTTATTCGATGGTGTGTAGCTTTTTCCCAAGAGGTTATCTTACTGGGGACGCTAGTTTGGAACTTGTTTGAAGAAGCATTTCGACAGGTGAAAAGGAAATAAGTTACCAAAACTTTAAATCAGATTTAAACATAGTTATAAAGCAAGTAACATTTTAATAGCTAAATACTCATTTATACATATTGACGCCGTTTTTGTTGTGTTGCGGTGTTTCTGCCTTTTAATTTTATTATCGTTCTTCGCTGCAAGTCAATAAATCCTGCGTCCAACAAATATTGCATAGTGGTTTCTCCTTGCTCTCATATTGATATTTATATTCACTGTCATACATTTTATTTTCTACTCTGCGTTTAAATAATAAAATGAACCTAGTTTTGTTTCTCCATCATCAATGATATATTGTTATAAATAGTTTTAAACATCACAATCCATCCCTTCAACAGAAGACCTAAATCGACTAAGGAACTTATCTATTAAGATTACTTGGTAACAATCCACCCCTTACACAGAAGACTGAAAAACGACACATCCACTAGTATTTTAATAATGCTTATATATATATATATACGAGAAATGATTACCTTGTAACTGCCAACAGTCAACAAGATACTCTTTTTTGGAATTCTGAACCCGGTGCTGGTGAGGGCTTTTAGGTAGGCCTCGTACCTATCCTCGCCAAAACACGCTACTTCTCCTGTGCTGGCCATCTCTACACCAAGCATGAAGTCAGCTCCAGACAGTCGAGCGAACGAGAACTGCGGTACCTTGATAAACATTACAATTATCATTATATGTTAAACGTGCGTTTTATACACTCTACAATTTAAAATTCAAAACCCTATTTCAAAATGTCATACGCGATCTAAATCTATCTAAAGTTATAAGTTAGTTAATCTAAATAAAGTTTTGAAGCTTCTAATATTGTCAGTAGCAAGGTTTGAAGAAAAGCTAAAACAATTAAGTAAAATCGTATATCTCAAGCAGAGACATTAAATGACGAAGATAAGCACTAACTAGCCAAATAAATGGCAACTTTCGCAAGGTCTTTTTATATCACAGGCAAGTATTTTCAAAGTTGTGACGTCATCCTGCGTGGCTGTAGAGATTCCTGCTAAATGAAACGTTCTTGAAAACTCTTTCTGAACTAGTAACAAGAAACACATACAAACTCTTCCTGCACATCTTGTGTTCTCATCAGGACATGAGAAGTTCGAAACAGGAATGGCTAATGGAATAAATGCGCTAAAACATTCAAGCTTTCCTTGCAGGATTATGTCAACCAGGCCGAGTACATCTGCAAAACATTTCTCGACTTGTACATTGAAAGTAACGGTCAAAAGGTTTTCCCTACCCTCTAAGAGACCATAACTTAATATCAAAAAGCAAACACAACAAAACTAAACATCACTGCAACTTAAATATATTCGGACTTATCAAGGCTGTTTCTGACACCGTATTAGACATGATAGTCACAACTTGTCATGACAAGCCTTTTATATTTTTGTAGAGCAACGTTTCGGGAGAGGTCCGTCTCCCATCATCGGGCAATGAGAAATGTGGTTTCTTTCCTATTTATCGCAAAGGTCTGATCGAAAGGTGTAAAGTTGACCGGACCCGCGAGGAACTGGAACTTCTTTTGACAAGACTGTCAATTGGGCATTTTAAGACGTAAATCTTCCAAACTTACTTTGACTCCAACTCGTTGGCATTTCTCCATGACATCGAAGGCTGTCTCCACGCTTGCACCTACGATCACCTTGGTCGCAAGAGCAATAAAATCGAAATTCAACGTCTTTGAAACAAACGGGAATGATCTAGAGGCTCTCAAATTGCATTCGATCACTTTCAGTTGATTGTCCTGAAAAGCAAAGATCAGAGTAAAGTTAACATTGCCATGGCTCATGGTACAAATCAAATCCAACAATAATATTACTTTAATTTGATTTGGTTAAAAATTTAATGCCCAAAATATCACAAATTGTAATTTAGGATAAATTATTGGGATAAAACACGATAAAAAGCAACTAATGTAACAACGAATAGTACATTCGGTGCAGATGTGAAATACTCAAAAAATACCAAAAAAATATCACTTTTTTTAAATTTAATACAAGAAATATCAGAGATGTATCTGTTATTTTTTCATGACCTAAATATATCATTTTGGACATAATGTTTTACCCAAAAATATTACTTTGAGCAAATGTTTGACCCAAAAGTATCTGACTGACCCTTCCGTATGTCTATGAGCCGCGTATCCCCCCAGGGCACGAAATTTTCCCAGGAATTCATAGTAATATCTTTTGACACTTCTTGTCTATCCTAACTTAAAGTAAAAACTAAACCTGTTGTGGAATTCGCATATCCCAAAGAGCTGTGATAGAAATGAAAGATGGTGTTTACGAAATTCCAATCTCTTTCATCTATTCTGAGTTATGGCCGTGCGAAGAAAGAAATATATGACGTA
>WUAR02337761.1:0-15055 GCA_015164055.2 Chrysaora achlyos
CGTCTGATGCCAGCCGGTCATTAGACATCCCAACTCTAGTATCTTTTCGTCTGATGCCAGCCGGTCATTAGACATCCAAACTCTAGTATCTTTTCGTCTGATGCCAGCTTGAGCTTGTTACATTGTTGTTACATCCAGGGAACGAATATAAATCATAAACATTTTTTTTTATTTAATTTTGTTCACAGGCTGACGCAGAAGCTCCACCTCCTCTGGCACAGTCATTAATTAATGCAATATGCGTGAGTGCTTAGTTAATTAATTTTTTTAAAAATTATTGATACACTAAAGTCACTTAAGCTTTATTTAATACTACAAAAATATAGTTTGATTGAATAATATTTTGAACATAAGGAAAAATACTGAAGGTTGATGGCATTGCTGATCTTCCAGGGAGTCTTGTTTTTATTGGCTTTCTGCTCATCAAATGTGTTTTTAGTTTTTTTTTAAATTGGCACAAGGTAGGAATCTCCGGAAGGGCATTTAGAAGATAAATTTATAAATAAAGTTGTGTTTCGGTCTGAGTTCGGTTGTTTCATTCCTCTTGTATTTCATTTAATCTCACTGATTTTTCTCAATTTTTTGACAGGACTTGCTTTTTTGTCCGGATTTTACCGTCTATGCAAAGAGAACTGGACCGGTAAGATACTATTTCTAGCCTACATCATTTTGTAATACTAATAATAATAGAGTAATACTAATATTAATAGAGTTATACTAATGAAGTGTATTTTACCGAAGAAGGCCCTGGACTAAATATAGATTTTATATATGGTACGAGAAATTAAAGGAGAGACTAAAGAGCACACATAAATGTGCTTATACACAGCATTTTTTTCGTTTCTTTGCTTCAGATTTTAATTAATACTATGATCCTATAATAATTATAGTAATAAGTGTTAGTAAAGGGGCTGAAGGCCAAGGTCTATAAAACTCTGTTTGTCTACGGCGACCAAATCTAGTTTAATTTGGGTTTGCATTTCGAATCCCCGTGTATGTTTTCAAAATGATTTTCAGATGCTATCTGGCAGGTAGTTCCATTCCTTTATGATTTTCTGTGAATAAAAGTTTATTTTGACGTCTAATCTGCATATAATACTATAATACTTTTAAATAGTTCTATGATATTTTTAAATAATAAAAATAATAACATAAATACTATAATTGCTATAATACTTTTGAATAATACTATAAAAACTATAATAGCTACTGTAATACTCTTAAAAAGAAGCTACTATAAATACTATAATATTATAATTCGTTAAAATAATCGTCTTTGTTTTTGCCTGATTTTGCGTTGTTCCTCCTTTCATTTGCATAACATTTACATAACTTTTTTCGTATTTTTAGGAAACTCCAGAGGATCTTTCCAATATTGACAGCTGCGCTTTTATTTGGTAATAATTTGCAATTTCTTTTAAATAAGTATTTGTAATTTCTTTTAAAAGAGTTCTTCTGATCTTCTCAATATTAAACAAAGACATTGCAGGGCCTTTAGTTAAAACCGTATCAAATTGCCTTGAAATCTCCTGCCATCTTTGAGACTCGCGTTGAGCCAACCATTTTTCCAGGTGTCGAGTTGTGAAGTCGAGTTATGAATCTTCGTGCCTGCCTTCGTGCCATGAACAGGAGTAATTTCGCGAATTAGAGTGTATTTTGGTATTACTGCAGCCTTAGAAGGGAGCATGTGATGTTTTGGGACAAAAACAATTTGTGCCAAACAACATCAATTATTGGAATAGGCGAAAGAATTTCCAGTACCTTGAGAGTAGATATAATATACGACGTTTCGCGTCTAGCCCGTTATAAAAGACGTACAGACGTACAGACTTTATATGGACGTTCTTTGATGAAGGAATATGCCCGAAATGTCGTATATTTTATATCTACTCTCGAGGTACTGGCATTTTCTAACGTCTATTTCAATGATTGATGTTATTTGGCATAAATTGCATTTTGTCGTCTATATAAAGTCTGTAGTTACGTCTGTACTTCTTTCATAAAGGGCTAGGCCTGGAGGCCTGGAATGTCGTATATTGTAAATACCGTACGCCACTGCATTTTTGCATTTTTTTAGCAACAATCCATAATCATATATCCTCATCTGTGCGTCTAATGACATGAAATTCTCTGTTTTAGGGAGGCTGGTGTTGGTTTTGCAAGTTCTCCTCCTCAAATAACACAGCACGACTACAACAGAGCGGAGCTGTTGAAGTTGTTGCTTACATGCTTCTCAGAAGCCATGTATTTGTCACCAGCAGGTGCGTCTAATGCAGTTATTTGCAGGCAAAACCTGTTAAAATGCAGGGTTTTGGAAAAAAGCTTAATCTAACCATTTTGTGAAGTGACAAAACAGCAATTTTCAGGATCCATATGTCGCTTTTGCTAGAATATTATGACGTAGCGACAGCATTTTGTCAGCAGTTTCAGGCTAAGCGTATACGGTTTGACAGTATCTCAGGCTAAGCATATGCAATGCCCTATTTATATGGACTTAATGCCTTTAAGCGAAGGCAACACTTGATGTTTTCTTAAGTATCTCATAAACCTTCAATTTACTGTCCTTTACATCTTAAATTACACGTCCGAACAACGGACAAATATTTTCTTCCCAAAATTCCATACGCTAAACAACGGACAGCCCCGTTCTTGTTCACATTGGACATTTTTATAAAAGAGACCCCTTTATAGAGGGCAACAAATGTTTCGTTTTAATAGACATGTTTTCGCGCAATCTCTACTTTGCCTAGCACTCACACGTGCTCGACGAATCCTTCTACAGCCTTGAATCTTACCCAAAGCTGAAAAGCACCGATCTTTTTCCTCAAGACCTAAACGACCATGTAATATAAACGATCTGTGGTTGAGTATATCAGATGCCCCTAGTACCTCTATGGCCAGGTTTTTAAGTCTACAATATCCTCCATATTTCCCCTTTTTTAGATGCTCAGTTGACTCCGAATAAATGGCTTGGATTTTTCACTTCATCAGAAAACAGGTTAATTTTTGTTTGTTATTTGGAGCATTTTTAGAATATTTTATCTTATTCATAAATCAATAGAAGAAAGAAAACCTCCCTGATTTTTAAAAAATTTTTTTACATTCCATATTTTCAGTTGGTAAAATAGTAGCTGGTTAGCTAATTTACATCATATGAAGTAAGATATTGGTTACGTTATTGGTATAGTGTGAATCGCTACCAGATGAACTTAAATATATTTTCTACTTTTTTAGGCATGCCCTGCCTTTGTTTACTTCTCTTCTTAACGTCGTCTGCTCGTATGATCCAGTTGGCTATGGAATACCGTGAGTATTGTATTAGTCTAGACTTCAAGAGCTCCCCCGCTTCAACTGATATAACATGCCCCGCTCCAACGATGCTCAATTACGCTCAATTACGCAAGACCTAAGACCAAAGACACCTTTATGGCTAAATACCTTGAAACTTCGAGTCACCATAGGAAATGCAGTCTTTCTTATTGCCCATCTCTGTATAACCCGCTCTGCTTCTACTGCATAGAGCAGTGTTAAGACCAGTTTAGATAACCACAACGTGTATAATTCGAAATCTGTTCATTTCGTAGATACAATCACCTGGTGTTTACAGATGCCCGCGAACCCCTAGTAGAAATAGCACTGCAGTTATTGATAGTTGTCCTTGACTACGACATGGAACAGCAGCACATGATAGAGCAAGCGCATGCCGCTGACCATGATTTTGAGGTAGAATACATCTTCATTTCAAGTGTACCTGAGTGATAAGCTGAAATGCTTTGTTATTCTCTTATATATTCTGTTTATTATACGCCGCAGGTTCCTTAAGGCGGATTTCCATGCAGTGCATTTATCGCGCGTGCGATTGATAGCAAGTTTGATTGGTTTCTATTTGTTTTTGAGATCGCGCGCTCGAGCGGAGTTCTCAGGAATATCATAGCACGCTTGCGCGATTGATAGCAAGTATGATTGGTTTCTATTCGTTTTTGAGATCGCACGCTCGAGCGGAGCTCTCAGGAAGATCATAGCACGCTTGCCCGGTCATAAAGTCGATCGGAAAATTTGCACGCGCGGCAAAAACCTCTGAATGGAAATCAGCCTTTGGAAATCTTTTTTGTTGCCAACAAATAGGACATGAATTAAAGTAATTTGATCGACCGCAGTTGGTGAAGGAAAATTTAATTAAATTAAATTGGAGGCGACCCGAAAGCTCCTCTTGCGTTCGCTACTACCCTTACAGGTAGGGGTGGGCGCGACTCCTATCCCTGGTTCAAGAACCACTTACCCTCAATCCTACTCCTTATGCTGAGTGCTCAGCAGAGAGACATTGGCAGGGCTAGAAAAAAGGTTTTTCTTGCTGGCAGCAGAAATTAAAATTCAAAATTTCCTGTGAACCTAGCTGAAATTTCCTGCAAGTAGCAATACATATGTAAGATCTTTCACTGGTGTATCTATGCGATTATTGTATTAGGTAGTTAGAAGGTGTATGGGTATTTGAATGGTCATAGTATATTTAAGACGTCATTCAGACAGAAGAAATCACGGAAATTTCAAAACAGGAGAATAAACTTTATTTCAGAATTTCTGAGAATACCCTAGAAATTTCCTGCGAAATAATGACAAATTTCCTGCGAGTAAATTCGTCAAAAATTTCCTGGCAGCGCCGCTGGTGGCGCTGTCGGACATTTTCAAGCCCTGGACATTGGGTTACCATTTTTAAAGTCTCTGGTATGACTCTGCCGGGAATTGAACCCACGACCTTCCGACACAGTTTGAATGCTATGAAATTGGACTTTTAAGATAGATTTTTAATTTTTTGTTGGTATGTTCCTTATCCTTTTCATTACGCTGCCATTTCAAGATTAATTTCAGGAAATGATATATATCTGATTTAAATCCAATCCTTTCCACTCCTTCAAATTCTTAGGCTTGTTTTTCGTAAAATTCACTCAGACCTAAGCTTTTTTTCTTGCAGGCTGCTGGGCCCGAAAACTTGTTCTGTAATTACCTAACTAGAATTCACAGAGAAGAGGTAATTCTTTTTGATTTTTGATCTGATTTTTATTGGACCCTTCGACCTTCTGCAATAAAGGAAGTGTTTTTCCACTTGCCAACGTAGAAAATTAAATGTCTCTTGTTCTGCGGAAAAGTGGTTTTCTATCAGTAGTGGGCGATTCACTTCAATTGATACCTTCAAGATTTCTAATAGAAAAGCTAATGAAAAGAACCACCACCCCTTCAGCAAGAGATTCATCTGTCATTTGCGGATAAATTATTACATGACTTCAGAGCCATGCGATTCCATTAAAGAAATATGGCTTGTGAAGTAGGCGTAGTTTGAGCAGGATATATCAGTTTATTTTGCTGAGGAGCTCATGTAATAGCTAGACTGAGTAGATAGGTGCTTTTGCTTTGATGAGTAGGTTTCAATGATAATTAATGGGCAACTTAAGTGAACCAGTGAAGAGAGAGACACTGACACCATCACAGTGTCAGGAATTCTTTATGAATCTAAAAATTACCTCCTTGGTTGGAGGTGAGGGAACATATTGGTTTTTTTCGACTTTCTTGTTCTGTGAAAGTCATTATAAATCACACAAAAACATTTGATACTAAATATTTACATATTTAAATATGATAATTACATGTGGCACTTGAAATCTTGTTGCTTATTGTTGCAGTAATTTTTTTTTTCAGGATTTTCATTTCATTCTGCATGGTGTAACACAACTGCTACAAAATCCTTTGGCTCAAGTAAGTTCCTTTCCTATACCATTTTGATCTCGATTTTTCATTTGATCTACGATTTTCATATTACGAGTAACTATGTAGTGATAGAGCCTTTAAGACATTAATCAGTTTATTTTGGAAGTTAGAATTTCGTATTGTAAGCTATGTAATGACCAAACAAAGATAAACCTTTATGATCTTTAAGGCTTCTAATTCGAGAATAACGATGGACAGAGAACCAAATAGATTCTTTTCAAAAGGCCTGTTTATATGAGGAAAAACACTACACCTGACTTACCTGACGCCTATAGAATAATTTGCATTTTTCACTTTGTTTTATATGACAAACTAGGTTTCACCCTATACCACCGGTAAAGTGATCTTTCACTTCATTAGAAATGAAATTAAAAGTGAGGTGAAATTTTCATAACCCACCAAAGGACTTTGAAATACAACAGCACTCGTTTTCATTTCATAGAAGCGAAACTTTCTTCTACCTCGCCTCTCAGCTCCGGGGTTGGTGGATGAAGGAAGAAAATCCCATAAAAATGGAGGCTCAAATTCACGTCTCCTTTCGGGCCCGGGTCTGGCGATTAGGGTGTTTTTCCTCATATAAACAAGCCCTAAACGTATGTTAATCATTCTGTAAACTATCTAGCATCTCCTTATATCTAACGTGGATTGAATCTTCTTTGTAGCTAAGTGATTTCTTTCCACAGACCTACCTACCAAACTCTGCAAAAAGGATCGGTTTTCATCAAGAAATGCTCGTTCTCTTCTGGAAATTATGTGATTTGAACAAGGTAAGCATTAACAATATTGTGGAACTTTATAACAGAATTTTTTTTGCAATAACGTGCAATGCCGTAGAATTTACAGGGAGGGTGGTAGATTTTCCGACAATAATTTAATAACCATTTTCGTTTTTTCGTGATTTTAAAATAACATTAAAACTGAACTAAAACAGAAGAACTGAACTAAAACTCTTGTCATTTGTTTAAAGTCAAGTGTCATAGATTTCACTACTTAAAGATTTTTCGGGTCTTCTCCTTTAAAAAGGGCATTTGTAAATCTCTCAATTCAATTTTAACTACATTTTCTCTATCAATCGAAATGCAATCAAATTCGAAAGTCGATCTTCAGACATGGTATTTCACAAGTACGTTTTTAATCGTGTAACACTGAGATCCCAGTAAAAGAAAACCACGTTATTTTCTGACAAGATTAGAGATACTGTATTAGACATGATAGTCATAACTTCAGCAATCTAGGCTCAAAGAACATAAATCAAATGTGACCCATGGTAGAATTGACAAAAGTGATCTTGTTACTCATTGTTGGACAGAAAAACACCAGATGGATTGGGATAACATTTGAGTGATTGATGAAGATAAGAACTGGAAAAACAGACTTGTTAAAGAAAGCATTCATTCAGTTCTATCAACTCCTTGTATCAATCAAGTATCTTACTCAATCCCAGAATTCTGGTTGAACAACATCAAAAGTTGCACTGAGCGCAACTTTGGCGTCACAAATTTTAGAAATTGAGCGCCAAAAAATCCCGAACTTCCTCGCGAGTCCGGTCAACTTTAAAACCACATTTCTTATTGCCCGATGATAAGAGACGGATCTCTCCCAAAACGTTGCCCTATTAAATATCAAAGGCTTGTCACGATAAGTTATGACTAATACAGTGTCAGAAACAGCCTTGATAAGTCCGAATATATTTACTCTGTTAAGATTAGAGATTTTCCGACAAAATGGCAGTTTAGCTCTACAGGGATGTTCCCCCCCCCCCTGACACCTTCTATCTACGCCAAAGATAACGTGCGAAATATCTTATGCTGCTCTTATTCTGCAGCCGTTGTATCTGTAAACACTGTTATAACTGAAATTTTTTTCACGATAGCCTAAGTACCTCTCATCCTTAGAGACTTCGGTTCAAACGTTAATTTTCAAAATAAGTTTATTTGGTCAGAGGGAGAGGCTGAGGGCAGCTTAAGTCAGAAGCTCCCTAAGCCATTCCAAAATTCACTAAAATAGGTCACCCAGGAATAAGACAATATTACAGAAGATTAATACATTGATACGGAATATTAATACAATATACAAATACAGAGAAACGAGATAAAAGCTAGGAAATAGCTAAGGAGCTCTCTTGACACCCTCAGTCACTAGTCGCAGTCAAGTTCCTTATAAATTCCCAAACTTTTCATCGCGATAGAATAAAAACCAAGAAAATTAGGTCTACAAAAACTTGCATTTAGTCCAAATTTCAGGTTTTGAGTCCAAATCTGAGGTAGAAAATATAAAGATATTGTCATATATTTTCGTTAGTTGAAGTGGTGTATTGTTGTGTATCGGCTACCCGAATATCTGTTCAAGTGTTTGAAGTAAATGTTTTGTAGCTCTGGCTAACGCTTTGTGCTTCTGTAAGTTTGCGTAGTCATTAAAATTTTCCATGTTTGCTTTCTAGAAATTCCTGTTTTATGTATTGAAAAGCAGTGATGTTCTGAATGTGCTAGTGCCGATTCTCTATCACCTCAACGACGCCCGAGGAGATCAATGTAAGATTGTTTAACATTGCAAATCTAAAACAGTAATTACACCAAATATACCATTTATATTGTAATTGCTATTGCTTGCCTTGAAACCTAATCATTATTTTTAAGTCTAGCCTTTAATGAAAATGACGTGATTGAGGGCTTGGCTCGAAACGTCGATATGTTTTCTAACTCCTGACGAACATTGTGTTGATGCATTTATTTGTGCATTTGTTTGTATTTGTATTGACAAACTGACAATGGGGGAAAGTGTACATAAGGTGTTGAGGAGGTGGGCATCCCCCTAGGGTGAGGGGAAGGGATCATATTATATGAAAAGGAAAATATTCGTTATTATCTTCATTTTCATTTCATTTTTCATTTAAAACTATTTATCCACTATAGCCCCGTCAGTCAGTATGATTGTTTTTCAGGGGGCCGTGCCAAAAACTTACAAATTAAAAACCTACTAATACTAATGATAAAAAGGAAACTAATTACATTAAAAGGTTTTTTTTTACAATTTTTTTATTTACAGCTAATTAATTAGCTACAATCAACTAATAACAACCAAACACTATATCTTGTTCTTGAAAGAAGATATAGAGGGAGCTTGCTTGGCCTCGCGGCTTAGATCATTCCAGATCTTCGCTCCACGAAATGCAAACGCCTTCTGTCCATTACTAGTTTTCATAATCTTCAGAATTTTTGTTTTTGTTTTTCACAATTTTCTCCAATTTCTGAGCAATGTGTGAATCCAAATCACCTTAAAATTAGTTCCTTCCAAACCATATGTAGCTTACTTTATGCATTGAACCATTATATCTTATATAATCATATCTTCGTATATATTTTGATCTTTACCTGTCCCTTTTTCCTCTAGCTCGAATTGGCCTAATGCACATAGGGGTTTTTATCTTGCTGCTGCTGAGCGGAGAAAGAAACTTTGGTAACTTTTATGACCTTTTTACTTCTTGAATTTCTACTTTTGCTGGTTCGTATAACTCTTCGTTAACTCACAATCTGGAGAGAATTTGGATTTGAGCAGGAAATAGTAGTGGTTGTTTGGCCGAGTAGTCAAGGCTGTCATCTCACGATCTGATGGTCGTGGGTTCGAGTATCGTCGGGACTACTTTTGACAAGCCTCGAACAACTCAGCTGTCCATCCTACCGAGATCGGTATCTGAGTATCATTGGCATTCACCAGGAATACCAATCTAGAGGGCACAAGTCACAGGCCCACATTGTTGGGTGTATTTACCTCCGTCCTCCTGCAAGCCTTAGTATCTCATATTCCCTTGTTTTGTTGGTCTAAGCCATTCGTTTGTAGTCATTACAATAACAAGTCGCCATAAAGGAATCTCTCTTTGAGTATATCTTCGGTAACAACATCAGCTCACGCCGCCAAAAACCCTACATTAACCCTACATTACCCTACATTACCCTACATTGAAAAACACATATGCATCTTGTTTGTTAACAATATAGCTTTTTGAAGGGTTGCTGCAAAACAGTCAACACCTTCAGGCACGGACAACACCTTATAGAGGTTCATGATCTAGAATATGCAATGCGTGTAGACGTCGTATATCGAATGAATCAATTAAATCTTTTAAAAGACGACCGTGTACTTAGATAAACAAATTAAACAAATTTAATTAATGTTTAATTTATACTGTCGTCCTTTAAAGTAATTAATTGGTTTATGATATAGTTCTAGCGATAATATTGATTTCCTTGATTTATCTACGCATTCTCAGTGTCTGAGTTCAATTACTCTCAATATTCATTTTAGGCGTTAGACTAAATAAACCCTACACTACAAGGATACCCATGGATATCCCGGTCTTTACTGGTACGCATGCGGATCTCTTAATTATTGTAAGTATGCTTGTATCGTTGTTCTCCTGTTGTAATACAGTGTTTGGTATATTTGGTATTTGGTACACGTTTTTATGAGGAGCCCACTGGAAGCTTGTTTCTTCACACGAATATAAGGCTGCAAGTCCTTAGTTTTTTTAAAAAAGGATCTTAAATCTTCCTTAAGGCTGGAAGCTCTTAGTTTTTTAAAAAAGGATTTTGAATCTTCCTTAAGGTTGGAAGTCCTTAGTTTTTTAAAAAAGGATCTTAAATCTTCCTAACTCTTGTCACAATGCTTTATTTGTGCTACCTATATGCTTTGATATTATTAGCAAGACCTAGCATAACAAAACACGTTGCCTAGGACATTGGGGAAACCGAGGCGGTTTTTCGATCCTAGCGTCCTATGATTGTAGTAATTTAATCTTATTGCAGTAACAATGAACAAGTTTGATTAATTACAGCGAGAGATTAATTATTGAAATTCGAATAGAAATTTGAGCTGAACATTAAAAAAAAGAAGAACAGAACAGTTAAAAATACAACAAGAAAAAATACAATCCAAGGGCTTTTAAATCTTCAAACAGGCTGAGAAAAGGGCACTTTGACCAAAAACCTGAATGGGCCTTGCCCCCTTGCCCCCCCCCCCCGCTTCTGCGTCTCTAATCTGCTATAATTTATTGTGTCTTTGTTGAGATTTATTACTTTATCTGTGTATTTATTTCCAGGTATTTCATAAGATAATCACCACTGGACATCAAAGACTGCATCCCCTTTTTGACTGTCTTCTCACTATAGTCGTAAATGGTAATCTTCTGATTGACTCTGATGTTATTATGTAGATCTATTTCGATGGGTCCATTAACAAAGACTTTGTTAATATCTATCTGTTTACGTACCATATTCTACCAGAACGTCGGTTCCCATTTATTTCTGCAATTCTCCCTATATACGAGCCCCCAGGACCTTCGGACTGTCATGCTTCCATTTCTATTATCAGACACATTCAATCAATTCTACCCTAACCCTAACCCTAACCCTAACACTTCTTTCTCCTGGCAATAACACTTCTTTCTCCTGGCAATAATATAGGGTTAGGGTTAGTACTAAAAGTTTATAAAACTCTTGATAACCTTAATGTTTTATACCAAAAGCAATAAGTCACAATCTTCAAATTTAAAACCCTCTCGAAATTCCAAAAGTCAGAACAACCAATAAGCTCTTAAATTTTTCACTTAACTTCACTTTTGAATTCACTTCAAGATGAAATCAAAACAGGCCAGAATACCATGTAACTCAAAGTTTCGTTCAAAACTTGGTTCCTCTCTGATAAATGCACATATTCTTTCCTTGTAACAAATGAGCTGTCTCGTGTAATCTTTGAAGTTGCTCTATGTTAGTTTTAATTAGTGTCAATCATTTTTGTTAATACCAACCTTCAATAAACTATGTACTACAATACAAAATACACATTTGCCTCCATTCATTTACTAAGATTCCCCATACTGGTCTGCTGATGTGTATCTCTACCTCTCGTTTTCTTCAGTATTAGCTCGTCGAGCTCTTCCTTTCTCATAACAAGCCCTAGGAATTCGCGCTTCCTTCTTCCAATGGGCTTCTCAACCACTATCAACCTTTATCCTACCACTATCAAGCATTATTAACCATTAGCTCAACCATTATCCGCACGCCATTGCAATTTTTGCATATTTTATTCTTCTCAGCCACTACCCGCTCCTGTCTATCTGATACTTCTCCTTTCGAAAACAAGGTCTACCTATAACATCTTAACATCTTTCTCAGAAGCCTTTTTTGAAATACTTCAGGTAGACCCTCTGTGGATACAATCTCTTAAACCCTGTATCTATTAACTAATTTCCTTCTTTTTAGTGTCGCCGTATTTGAAATCGTTATCAATGGTTGCTGCCAACAAACTGCTTCATCTTCTCGAGGTAAGCTGTCACTTTGAAACCTTGCACTCCCGGCGTAACTGGTGCAAAACATTTTAAGAGCTATACAATTATCCGCTTGCAGGGGGTATTGCCAGGAAAAAGAAGTGTGTTATGGTAAATTTCAAGTGCTCTATTGATCAGTTTATGGACACAGGCAACCCATTCTAAAACGCACCTTTTTGGATACAGGTAACCCACAGTGGTTTATGCTTGCAATAGGACTAAACCTATTTTACCAAAATACACTTCTTTTTTTCCTGGCAATACCCCCTGCAAAGCTGATAACGCTATAGATTTATAAATGTTTAGCACCAGTTACATTGGGGGTGCAAGGGCTTTATCTAATATAATTTTTATCAGTCTATTGATAAAGGCAACCCACCCTAAGAAACCCAACTGTTTGGATACAGGCAACCCACAATGTTTTATGTTGCAATAGAACTCAACCAAATTTATTCGGTTGTTTTGCTCGCAGCTTCTGGTGTTTTCGTTGCCATCCCCCCGTCTAAAGAACATTTTGAACTATTTGAAATTCTCTTATAGGCCACACTGACTTTTTGAACAGTTGGCTATTGTTTACCATATTCTCAGCTAGCTTTCTTACGTTGTAAGTATTGAGTTGACTTAAGGTGGTAGCTGGGAAAATTAGGATCGACGTAATAGGTCTCTGTGCTCCTGTTTCTACTTAACCTTCGATTTGTTTATTTTCAAGGCCTTTTCTACTCCTTGGTTCCTGTTTGCCAATGGGACAAACCATCATTTGGTTTTCTTCTTGCTGGAAACATTCAATAACATCATTCAATATCAGTTTGACGGTAAGAGACTTTGAGAATTTCTTGAATGATTTTGAATTGATTTTGCAATACCTATTACATTGATTGTGCAATTTTGCAATATATTTGGAATAGATCATCACATTAAAAAAAACAGCCAAATTATAAGTAATATGGATTTAACACCGTTTCATATAGATGTAGCAAAAATTGGAATTCTATTCCATGTGAAATCAATTTTTTCCAAGATTTGAATGTCTTTAAAAAGTTAATCAAAAGTTTTACATCCATTGATTGCAAATGTGTTTTGTGTAAACAATATATTCAAAATATTGAATATATCTAATACACTTGTTGTTTTTCGAAACTTTTTAGCCCTTTCGTAATGTTATGCTATTATTTTATTATATTATTTTATGTTTTTTTATATTCTCATGTATTAATACTGTTTTGTAGTTTGTCACATAGATAGTTGGTAAAAATAAGCAAGCTTCCTACGTACAACTAACCTTAAATAAAGAATCTAAAATAAAAACAAACAATTCTTTTATACCCTAAAATATTGTTATGAGGTGCTAGTATGTTTTATGAATTTGAGTTATTCCTTCATTTTATTCGAAAACGGGATTAGTTTGGGGAAAATCTGTTCTTTTGAAAAACACAAACTTCCTGTAAGAACAACTCTGTATTGGTGTTTTAACACAGGCCTATTATGTTCATTAAATGTGAATGTGAATTGTTTGTATCTATGTCTATGGCATGCTGAAATAGTTTTGAACATCACTGGATATGTTTATAGAAGAATAAGCTTACTTTACCTAAGAGCTTTACATTCTCCTACACAATTTACCACACGAGATGGATTTTTGTTCGTTACCTAGCGTCAGTTACTGATGCTGTTTACATTCGTCTTTCCAGGAAATGCTCATCTGGTTTATGCGATTATCCGGAAGCGGAATGTCTTCCATCAACTAGCTAATCTGCCAACAGATCCATCTATTATAACTCGACCGAAAACTCAAACGAAGAAGCGAAGTGATTCTGAGTCATCTTTAGAGGAAGGGTAAGTAGCGATTTTTGCCGACATTAGTTTAAAATTATTATATCATATCAAATCCTATCTCAAACATACTTAAGTTTTCCTTGTCACTTACAGTGCTTTATTGTATTATTGCAGAGAAATTGTACAGCCAAGACTTGATGGAATTCCAACAACAACCAAAACAGGTAGATGACTTGCTACTTGATCTCAAACCATCTCTAACGGTTAACACGGACCATTTTCAATGTAGTATCACAAAATACTGGTCATTTTGAACCGTATTCATTTGCTTTGGTTTTCAATTACTCAGTAGCTCCCCAACCTAGTTAGTAAGCTAAGCTTTCGCACAAAATGCCATCTTAGATAGTCTTTTGGATCTGAGAGACCCGGAAAAGTTCGTCGAAATGCTTGATATGTTCTGTGTTGTTACTCGTAACGGGGGGTAGTGTCCTATGAGAATTGAGCAAAACATGGCAGAAAGCTCAGGTAAAGTCAGTTAGATGTGAATTGTGCCATTTAGCTACCGCTCCATCCCCCACCCTATTTTCTATTCTCAACGTGCAGATCATTTGATATTCTCTTTATAAGTTTACCTCTCATCTTTCTATCAATCTAGTACAAAATCCCAACGCAGTACATGAGAGTCCTTCCCGCCGACCCGAAGATAGTCACAGAGCAACACCGGACGGTCAACCAGCTGATAGTGAATACCCAACGCAAAAGAGACCGGCAGGTGATGGATCCGGTTTCGTTCCGACTGCGGAATGGGTAAGCTAGTCCTACTTTGATTAAAAAAGGTGCTAGAGAAAGTTGCAACTGAGGTTCTCTGTGTTTCGAGAATTGTCCTTTATCGAAGTCGAGTGCTTAACTTTAGTGCTTGCACGTCACTTTGATGAAGGGCTAAGCCAGAAACGTCTGTATACTTTTTACCTCGAGGTATTGATTTGTTATTCTATCTAATCAACCAAGTCTATCAGATTATGTCTATCAGGCATTATGCGAGAGTGGCCCAGTGGTGAGCGAGTCGGACTGGCGATCTACAGTTGTGGGTTCGATTCCCACCCAGGTCAAGTCGCCGTGAAATAGTGAGGAGAGTCGCCAGCTCTCTGTAATTCCAGGCAAAAGGAATCATGAGGTGTGGTCACATCGAGAGGAAGGACT
>WUAR02339983.1:0-15027 GCA_015164055.2 Chrysaora achlyos
GCACACACCCGCTGCCGCGTAAGGCCGGGAGCGCCCATGCGATGCGCCAGGCAGGCTGTATCGCCACCGTAGCCGTGCGCGTAGCCGACCTGGATGCCACCGACTTTGAGCAGTTGACGGAGGCCGAGATGGAAGGCCGACGCCAGGCGTTCATCTATGAGCGTTTCTTCCGGGATTGCGTGCCGGGCTACGAGGAGGCCAGCATCATTGGACTCTCGCACCATATCGGCGTGCGCGAGACCCGGCGGGTCTATGGCGAATACCGCCTCACCAAAGACGACTGCCTCTCTGCCGCCACCTTCGACGACCGCGTCTTGCTCTGTGGAGCCCCCATCGAAGATCATCGCCAGAACAAAGCGGGCGAGTCGGAGACGGTTTGGGCGTATGTGCCCGACGGGCAGGCCTACCATGTACCGTACCGCACCCTGGTACCGCAGGGGCGCGATGTAGTCTGGGTAGCCGGGCGCTGCTTCAGCGCTACGCACGACGCCCACGCCTCCTGCCGCTCGATGGCACAGACCATGAGCATGGGCCAAGCCGCGGGCCTCGCGGCAGCCTTGTCGCTGGAGAACGACTGTAGTGCCCGCGCAGTAGCGGTGCCGGTGCTCCAAGACCGCTTGCGCGCCCTCGGGGCTGTTCTGGAGATGCCGGATCGTATCGCCGAGACCGCCGCCGACGCCTGGCACAAGAACAGGCAACCGAATGTGTTTTAGCGGCTAAAAAGCGCCGTCGTAAGGCCGTACCGCCCCACCCTGCTTGCCTGACTGCCTGCGCGTCCTCCGTTTAGCCGCCTTTACCCAAATCCACCCCCATGCCTTTCATCCGTACCATCCTCGGCGACATTGCCCCGGAGGATCTCGGCGTCTGCTACGCGCACGAGCACATCATCATCGATGTCAGCTTTACCATCAACAAGGAAGCCGACTTCCTTATCAATGATGTGGACAAAAGCACCGAGGAGTTGCTGGCCTTCCGCAAGGCAGGCGGCCAGGCGATGGTCGATTCGATGCCGTGCGACTGCGGGCGCAATATCAAGAAGCTAGCCGAGATCGCCCGGCGCTCCGGCGTGCATATCCTGGCTCCCACGGGGCTCCATTTGCAGAAATACTATGACCTCGGGCACTGGGGCCAGTTCTACAAGGCCGACCAACTGCTCGGCCTGTTCATCGCGGAGATTGAAGAAGGCATCGACAAGTACGAATACAAAGGGCCGATCATCGGGCGGACGGCCTACAAGGCCGGGCTTATCAAGATCGCCTCGGGACTAGACGGGCTTAGTGATTATGAGCAGAAGATCTTCGCCGTTGCTGCCGAAACCCACCGCCGCACGGGCTGCCCCATCCTCACACACACGGAGCAAGGCACCGCTGCGCTGGAGCAAGTGACCTTCCTCCACGACCACGGCGTGGACCTCAGCCATGTCGTCATCTCCCACACCGACCGCCGCCCCGACCTAGCCTATCACCGCGAGATCCTGGCCTCGGGTGTCAATGTCGAATACGACTCGGCCTTCCGCTGGCGTATCTGGCAAGGCAACCCCACGCTGGAGCTGGTCCTGAGCCTGATCGATGAGTTCCCCGACCAGATTATGCTGGGGATGGACGCGGCGCGCAAGTCGTACTGGCGCTCGTACGGCGGCGGGCCGGGGCTCACCTATCTCCTCACGGCCTTCACCGACACGCTGAAGCAGCGCGGCCTGACACAGGCCCAGTGGGATCGTATCTTCATCCACAACCCGGCCCGCGCCTACAGCTTCGTCTCCGCCTGATCTCTCAAACCCACCCCCATGCTACGTCTTCCGCTTGCCCTGCTCGGGCTGCTGCTCATCGCCGCGTGCCAGCCTCCGACCTCTACGCCCACCGGCCCGCCCAACATCGTCCTGATCTTCGCCGACGACCTGGGCTATGGCGACCTCAGCAGCTACGGCCACCCCACCATCCGCACGCCCCGACTCGACCAGATAGCCCACGAGGGGATCCGGATGACCTCGTTCTACGTCGCCGCCCCCGTGTGCACGCCTTCTCGGGCGGCCCTGATGACAGGACGCTTCCCCATCCGTGTCGGGATGCCCGGCAACCAGGGCCCAGACTCGGAGGGTGGGCTGCCTGCCGAGGAACGCACGCTGGCCGAAGCGCTCAAAGCGCAGGGCTACCGCACCGCCGCCTTCGGCAAATGGCACCTAGGCTCTAGGCCCGGCTTCTTCCCCACCGATCACGGCTTCGACGAATACTTCGGGCTGCTTTACAGCAACGACATGATCCCACCGTGGGTCAATACCGAGCGCCCGCTCCATCTCTACCGCAACGACACCCCGACCGACGAGCAGCCTGTAGACCAGACGACCCTCACCCGGCGCTATACCGAGGAGGCCATCCGCTTCATCCGCGCCTCGGAGGGCCAGCCGTTCTTCGTGTATCTGCCCCACTCGATGCCCCACCTGCCGGTCTATGCCTCCGACACGTTCCAGGGACGCTCTAAAGGCGGGCGCTATGGCGACGTGATCGAAGAGCTAGACTGGAGCGCTGGGCAGATCCTGGATGTGCTCCGCGAGGAGGGGCTGGCCGCCAACACCCTGTTCATCTTCACCAGCGATAACGGCCCCTGGCGCAACATGCCGCCGCGCATGTATGAGACCGAACCGGTAGAACAATGGCACGGCGGCACCACCGGCCCTCTACGCGGGGCCAAGGCAACCACCTACGAAGGCGGCTTCCGCGTGCCTGCCATCCTCCACTGGCCCACCCGTATCCCTGCCCGGCAAGTCAGCGCCGAGATCACCACGTCGATGGACCTCCACGCAACGATCCTCGGCCTAGCCGGGGCATCCCCCGCCGAGAAGCCCCTCGACGGCCAAGACCTCTGGCCGCTCCTGACCCAGCAAGCCTCTTCGCCCCACGACTACTATTACTACTTCTGGATCAACCGCCTCGACGGTATCCGAGACACCACCTGGAAACTCCGCATCGCCCCGCCCGCCGATAACTGGATCTCGCCCGAGTTGCAGACCGGCGATGAGCCCGTTCGGCTGGAACTCTTCAACCTGATGGATGACCCCTACGAGCAGTTTGACGTAGCCGAGGCGCACCCGGAGGTGGTAGAACGCCTGCGCACCCAGATGGTCGCCTTCGCCGACGAGGTTGGAGCCACGCTGGCGTTTACCCCCTGAGGCCTCGGCTCCTCACGACTCTTCGGCGCGCTCAGCAACCCAGCGGTAGACCGCCCGCACATTCATGGCGAACCAATCGTCGTAGCGCCCCCAGTCGCTGAAGGCCGGAAGGTCGATGCTGGCGGCGGCTTCGTCTTCAGTCTGCCCAGCCTCCACCGCCTCTTCGACGGCTGCTCGCAGGGCATCGTAATACTCGATCTGGCGCTCAATCGAGGATTTGTCGCCCACAGCCCCATGCCCAAAGACGATGGTATCGAAGGGTAGATCGCGCAGGCGACGGAGACTGTCAAAGAAGTCGGGGAAGTAATAATCCGGCAGTTCCTGATAGCCGACCCGGTCGTGCGAGACAAAATCGACTGCAAAAGCGATGCGATCTTCTGGCAGCAGCACCACGACCGAGTTATCGCTGTGGTTGCGGCCCAGGTGATGCAGTTCGAGCGCCCGCCCGCCAAAATAGAGGGTCATCTGGTCGGAAAAGGTGAGCGTAGGCGGGGGCACGTCGGGGTTAGCCGCCTCCAGGAGCCGGGGCTGGGCCGCCTCGTGGGCAATGATAGGCACCGTCGCGCCAAGGGCCTGCTGAAGCACCTCCGCGCCCCCGGCATGGTCGGCGTGGTGATGGCTGTAAACGATGGCGCGGAGCGGCTGCCCCGGCGCTTCGCGTTGGATGGCCTCGGCGTAGGGCTGGGCTGCCTCCGTCGAGATCGGGTCTACCGCCACAACCCCTTCTGGCGTCACGACAAAGAAGGCATTGTGGGCCTGATAGCGGAACTGATACACGCCCTCGCCGATGCGGGTCGTTTCAAAAGGAGGCTGTTCCGGGGCCGTCGCACACCCCATCGCCAGCACGAAGAGCAGGATACCCACCGTCGGTCGCATGATGATCAGGCCACAAGGGCCGGTTGGTTGCGAGAAACCGAGAAGACCTGACCCAATATACCGCACCCCAGACTCCGAAGCCCTCCCCCGCCTCTCGCGCCCTCCCGTACCCTGTAGCGCTGCGCCTTGCCGCGAAAACCCTTTGCCGAAGCACCCGAAGCGCCGCTGCGATTACATGGTACGGCCTGCTAGCCAGGTCGCTCCTGCTCCCCGCATGGCCCAGCACGCCCAGCCTACAGACCCGAAATGCCTGGCTTACCCTCTTCTTCAGCCTGCCAGAGCCTTTCGAAATAGGGACCTTATACCTTGAGCCATAGGGATAACCAGAATCATGTTATACTAATAACATACACCATGTTATACCGATAACTCGCACCATGTTATACCGATAACACACCCCATGTTATACTGATAACACGACCTCCCAGAGCCCTACCTTTTTAACCCAAGAGCCCTACCTTTAGCACCGATACTGCCCTGATTGCTTGCTCAGGTAGCCTGCTTATCGCCCCACAGCGCCCATGAAATGCCTTCCTGCCCTCGCCTTGCTGCTGCTGCTCATTGCCTGCGCAACCCCGCCACCGCAGGGGCTGCAGCCTGAAGCGTCGCCGCTCGCGTCTGCCGCTGCGCAGCCGGTGCGGCCCAACATCTTGTGGTTGGTTGCCGAAGACATGAGCCCTACCATCGCGGCCTTCGGCGACTCGACGGTCGAGACGCCCAACCTCGACCGGCTCGCCCGCGAGGGAGTGCGCTATACCAACCTCTATTCGGTCTCTGGCGTCTGCGCCCCCAGCCGCTTCTCGCTGGCTACGGGCGTCTACACCACCCGGGCAGCGGCCCATCATATGCGGACGAGTTCGCGGCAGGAGTACATGGATCAGATCGGCATTACACCCTACGAAGCCCAGCCTGCCCCTGCCGTGCGGATGATGAGCGAGGTGCTGCGCAGCCATGGCTACTACGCCACCAACAACGCCAAGCAAGACTACCAGCTTAAGCCCTCGCTGATGGCGTGGGACGAGAGCAGTAACAACGCCCACTGGCGCAACCGGCCTGCCGATGCGCCGTTCTTTGCCATCTTCAACTTCGGCGTCACCCACGAATCGCGCATCTGGGTCAAGGCCGACGACTCGCTGTGGGTCGATCCCGCTCTCGATGCGCCCATCCCGCCCTACCTTCCCGATACCGAGGCTGTCCGCCGGGACGTACGGCGCATGTATTCTAACATCAAAGAGTTGGACCACCAGCTCGGCCAGGTGCTCGACGAGCTAGAAGCCGACGGCCTGCTGGAGAGCACCATCATCGTCTGGTACACCGATCATGGCGGGCCGCTACCACGCCAGAAGCGCAGGCTCTATGACTCGGGCTTGCACGTGCCCATGATCATTCGCTTCCCAGACGCTCGGCAGGCAGGCACGATAGACGACCAACTCATCAGCTTCGTCGATCTCGCCCCGACGATGTTCTCGTTCGTGGGCATCGAACCTCCAGGCTACCTCGACGGGCAGGCGTTTCTGGGCGACTATCGTGCCCCCGAACCTCGGCGCTACATCCATGCTGCCGCCGACCGCTTCGACACCGAATATGACATGATCCGCGCGGTGCGCGATGCCCAGTTCAAGTACCTGCGCAACTTCAGACCCGAGCAAGGCTACTACCTGGCAGTGACCTACCGCGAACAGATGGCCTCGATGCAGGAACTGCTACGCCTTCGCGATGCCGGTGGCCTTGACGAATACCAGGCCCAGTGGTTCAGACCGGAGAAGCTTGCCGAGGAACTCTTCGACACCGCCGCCGACCCCCACGAATTCCATAACCTCGCCGCCGACCCTGCCTACGCCGACAAGCTCGCCGAACTCAGCGCCGAACTCGACCGCTGGATGGCCGACACCGATGACAAGGGCCTCCTCGACGAAGCGGACCTTGTAGCGCAACTCTGGCCGGGCCTCCAGCAACCCGAGACTGCCGCCCCCGAGATCATCCAAGACGGCACGCAGGTTACCCTCCGCTCAGCTACAGAGGGGGCTTCTCTGGGCTACCAGATCCTCGTCGATGGCGAGCCGCCCGGCACAAGCTGGCAGGTCTATACCGCGCCCATGACGGTGCCTACCGGAGCCCGATTCCGCGCAGTGGCGCACCGTCTGGGATACAAACCTAGCACTGTGATAGAGGCCGAGTAATGGGGCAGTACGGAACGCGCGCTTGAGGATTTGCGCGAGGCGGTGTACTACCCGTCCTGCTCGGCTTTGGGCGGCACCATGGTAAACTGGCCTGGCGTGCCGCCCTGATCGACGCATTCGCCGGTGTAGCTGCCGTCATCTTGCGCTTCCAGGTTACAATCGAGCTTCGTAGGCCCTGCCGACCACGAGAAGGTGAGCGTCTCGCCCTCTAGGCTTAAGTCTTCGAGCACGATAGGCCCCATCGGTGAGTTTAGCGTCACCGAGAGGGTATTATCGTCGGCGCTGACGACATCGAACGTGACGTCGAGAACCTGCCCATTAGGAGGAATCACGGTCCCTGTCCAGGTTCCTACTTCGAGATCCTGGGCGTGCAGCGTAGGCACGATGGCCACTGTGAATAGAAAAGCAGCCGCAGCAATGATGCGTTTCATAACAACCCTCAGGCTAATACAGAGAGCGCCCAGTGGGGGAGGCGCACGTTGGGGAACTCCGGCTTCCTTACGTAGCCCAACACAGCGAGTTACGGCCTGCCAGTTTGAAGGCCGCCCCGGTACGCGGGCCGCCCTCCGCCTACCACTGCTCGAAATGCTTGAAGCAGCGTATATTGAGCAGACCCCTTGCCCTCATCACCCAACGGATAGACTCATGCGCTACGCCCCCACTCTCTTTGTGCTCTTTGTTGTATCCGGGCTGCTCCTTACCGGCTGCGAAACGCCGCCGCCTCCACCGCCCGAACCCCCCTCGACAACCATGGCGCAGCAGCAGGCCGAGGCGGCCCGCGCTCGGCTCGAAGCTAGCGAAGGCGGCCAAGTGGTGCTGCGCGCCATTGAGGCGCACGGCGGCCTCGAAACCTGGTACGATACCCCGACTAGCTCCTACACCTGGGAATATTCCAACGAAGGCTCCAACGTCCGTTTTAAGTCGCACCTCGTCGCCGACAACCAGACGCGGCACATCTACCACGACCTTCTAACCCTCGGCACGGCAGACGACCCGCAGCCCATCGAAGCCCAGTTTGCCTGGAATGGCACCGAGGCGTGGATCAGCCCCGACACGCTCCAAAGCCCCAACCCGCGCTTTTGGGCTACGACGGCCTACTACTTCCAGTCGATCCCCTTCGTGCTGGCCGATCCAGGCGTGCGCTATGAAAAGATGGCCGATGAAGACCTCGACGGCGTCCCGCATGATATGGTCAAAGCCTCCTACGACGACGGCGTAGGCGACTCGCCGGGCGACACCTACACGCTCTACGTCAACAAAGAGACGGGCCTCGTCGATGCCATCCGCTACACCGTAACCTATGGCCGAGGCCGCCCCGCCGCCGATGCGCCGGTACGCGAGAACCTGTTTTACTACCTCGACTACACCACCGTCGATGGCCTGACGACGCCGACGCGCTATCAGGGCTTTCGCTACGAAAACGGCCAGAAAGGCGATCTCCGCAACGAAGCTTGGGCATCGAACATCTCATTCCGCGAGCCCTTCGACTCGGCCCGGCTGATTATGCCTGAGGGAGGCCGCATCCAGCCGATGCCGGAGCAATAAAGCCAGACGCAGCGCGGAATGTCGATCGGGCTTTATGGCCTCTGCATGTTCCTCCTCTGCTCTCCCGAATCGCTTGCCCTAACCCCTCCTATCCTTATGAAGACCTCCACCGAAACCAACACTCCTCTCCCCTCTACCCCATCGCGACGCACGTTTTTGCACACCATGGCGGTAGGTGCTACCGGGGCAAGCCTGCTAAGCACCCCGGCAGCCAGCTACGCCCGCATCCTGGGAGCTAACGAACGCATCGGGATCGGCCTCATCGGCGCGGGACGGATGGGGCGTGGCCATCTCGGCAAGGTCGCCCGGCACGCTGACACCGACACCGTGGCCGTGTGCGATGTGTATACACCGAACCTGGACTTTGCCGCCGCGCAGGCTCCCGAGGCCCAGGCTTACGCAGACTTCCGCGATCTGCTGGAAGACGCCAACGTCGATGCGGTGGTGGTGGCTTCGCCCGATCATTGGCATGCGCTGCACACCATCTATGCCTGCCGCGCGGGCAAAGATGTCTACGTTGAGAAGCCAACCTCGGTAGCCATTGGCGAAGGGCGGGCGATGGTTGAGGCCGCGCGGACACACAACCGGGTGGTCCAGGTAGGCACCCAGCAACGCTCCGGCGACCAGTTCGCCAAGGCCGTCGAGATTGTGCAAAGCGGCGTGCTGGGCACGATAAGCTACGTGCGCACCTGGAACTACGGCAATAACACCCCCGACGGCATCGGCAACACCCCCGACAGCGACCCGCCCGAGGGCTTGGATTGGGATATGTGGTTAGGACCAGCAGCCCACCGCCCCTTCAACCTTAACCGCTTCGGCGTCATCCTCGACGATGAAGGACGCTACCAGCGGTGGGCGAGCTTTCGTTGGTTCTGGGACTATGCGGGCGGTATGATGACCGACTGGGGCGTACACCTGCTCGATATCGTCCAGTGGGCCATGAACGCCGAGTACCCCAACGCCGTGGCGACCTCGGGAGGCACGTTTGCTCTGAACGACAACCGAGAGACCCCAGACACCCTCCAGGCAACGTTTACCTATCCCGGCTTCATCTGCACCTACGAAAACCGGGTGTGCAACAGCCACCGGCTCAACGATGAGGGCTACGGGATCCTCTTCCATGGCACCAAGGGCACGCTCTACGTCAACCGCAACTATCTTGAGGTCATGCCCGAGCCCGACCGCGGCCTGGAGCCACAACGCTACGAGCGCACGAACAACTCGGGCGACATCCACTTCGCCAACTTCATCGACTGCATGCGCTCGCGCCAGCGACCCACCTGCGATATCGAGATCGGGCACCGCAGCAGCAGCACCGCCATTCTGGGCAACATCGCCTTCCGAACGGGCCGCACCATCACGTGGCAAGGCAAAGACGAAACGGTTGTTGGCGACGAAGAAGCAAACGCGATGGTCCACCGGCCCTACCGTGACCCGTGGCGCTTATAGCAGTGCCCCCGTACACCCCTCCAGCGCCCGCAACCGTCCGACCCCGCGCCTATGAGCACCACCGCCCAACGCCTCGCCGAGCGTGCCGATCAACTCTATGAGTTCGACCGCGAGCCCGTCGCCGACGACCAGCTAAAGTCGGGGCGGTATTTCGCCGGGCTCTTCGCCGGAGAGCATGTTGCCGCCACCGAGTTTGTCATCGGGGCCTTCTTCGTTCTGCATGGCATCACCCTGTTCGACCTTATCGTGGGACTGCTGGTGGGCAACCTGCTCGCGGTGCTCTCGTGGACGTTCATCTGCGCGCCGATTGCCACCCGCACGCGCCTGACGCTCTACTGGTACCTCCGCAAAATCGCCGGGCCGGGCCTCACGGTGGTCTACAACACCCTCAACGCGGTGCTCTACTGCATCTTGGCCGGGGCTATGATTGCCGTGGCGGCTACAGCGGTCGGGCTAGGCTTCGGCCTCGAAACCCCGGCACTCACCGATGTCTACCCCAACAGCGTCAGCTGGGTAATCATTGCCCTGGCTATCGGCGGGGTGATCACGCTACTCGCCATTCTCGGGTTCGAGCGGCTGAGCCGGTTTGCAGGCCTCTGTGCCCCGTGGATCTTCGTCGTCTTTATCGCTGGCGCTATTGCCTCGCTGCCGCGCCTGGGCGTTGCGCCCGACCTGTCTAACTTCGGCGAGATCGCTCGGACGCAGATCTGGAACGGTATCCCGACGGAAGGGCAAGAGCCGTTCGGAGTCTGGCACGTGCTGTTTTTCGCATGGTTTGCCAACCTCGCCATGCACATTGGGCTCTCAGACATGGCCCTGTTTCGCTACGCCAAGTCTTGGAAATACGGGCTCTATTCGGCTTTTGGGATGTATGCCGGGCACTTCCTGGCCTGGATCTGCTCGGGGATCATGGTGGCCGCCGTCAGCCGCGAGATGAATCCGGGCTTGATGGCGTTCGAGGCTGTGGGCTTGGCCGGGGCTATCGGCGTATTCATCGCCGGGTGGACGACGGCCAATCCGACGCTGTATCGGGCTGGGCTCGCGCTGCAAACCATCACCCCAGACTGGCCGCGCTGGCGGGTTACGCTGGCGGCGGGCGTCATCACCTCGGTGCTGGCCTGCTTCCCCGTCGTCTTCCTCAAGCTGCTCGACTATGTAGCGCTCTATGGGCTGGTGCTCATGCCTATCGGAGCCATTGTGCTCGTCGAACACTGGGTGCTGCCCCGCCTGGGCATCGAGCCCTACCAAACCGACCGGCTGAAACAGTGGATCAACTGGCAGGCAGCGCTCGTATGGGGAGGGACGCTGGCGTTCTGCTATGTGCTTCCGTTGCACCTCTATTTCCGCTGGCTCCCCGGCTACGTCTTCGCACTGCTGGCCTATACTGGGCTTAAAGCCGCCTTTCGCCCCAAAACCAACCCAGCATCTGCCCCAACCTCCTAGCAACGATGCCCCAGGCCGCCGAAGAATCCAGGTTTTCCGACCTCGTCGATCTGATTGAGGGGCGGCAGGTGGTTGTGCTGAGCGGCGCTGGCATCAGCACCGAGTCGGGCATTCCAGACTATCGCGGCCCCGAGACGCGGCGGCGAGCGCGGAACCCGATCCCATACCAGGCCTTCGTCAGCGACCCGGCGGCGCGCGCCCGCTACTGGGCACGGAGCACCATCGGGTGGCCTCGGCTGGCTCAGGCCGAGCCCAACGACGGCCACCGGGCCCTGGCCCGGCTGGAGGCGGAAGGCCTCATCGCCGGACTCATCACCCAGAACGTAGACCGCCTACACCAGGCCGCTGGTAGCCGCCAGGTGGTTGAGTTACACGGCACCCTGGCCGAGGTGCATTGCCTGGACTGCACGGCCCGCGAAGCCCGCACCGCCTTGCAACACCGCCTGCTCGATCTCAACCCAGGCTGGTCTGCCCAACGCCCCGCCGAAATCGCCCCAGACGGCGACGCCGAACTCGCCGAGGCTGCCGAGCGCGCCTTTCGGGTACCGGCGTGCCTGGCCTGCGGCGGCGTGCTCAAACCCGCCGTCGTCTTCTTCGGGGAGAACGTGCCGCGCGAGCGTGTAGACACCGCCTGGCGCGTGTTTGACGAGGCCGAAGTGCTGCTCGTGGTAGGCTCGTCGCTGGCGGTCTATTCGGGCTATCGGTTCGTGCTTAAGGCGGCAAAGACCTCCGTCCCTATCGCTCTGGTCAATCTTGGCCCCACCCGCGGCGACGCGCTGGCTCGCGTCCAACTCAACCAGCGCCTTGGCGAGGTGCTACCGAAGCTCGCTGAGACTCTCACCGGTAAGACCGCCTCCTGACTCGGCGCTCCAACGCAAGGCACTCCTCGCTTCCAAGCCTGGCTGTACTATGCGAGGGCGTGTGGAACCTTCTCCTTTTTTGTAACGACACCGTAACGCTTCGTTCATGAGAGATAGTTTTAATTCCGACTCAAAGCCGATAAATCAAAAGCCCCACTCACCCAATGTTCAAGCAACAGGGCTGTTTATTCTATTTGACGAAGCTGCCTGCACCCGCCCTGATCCTTGTCGCGCTCATGCTAGGGGGCTGCCGCATGGAGGATCCGTATCCGGTGCCGCCTGATGCTAGCCTGAGCCTGATTGACCCAGACTCCTCTGCAAACACGCCGCCGAAGCCCGACTCCACACACACCGCAGACATCCCATCGCCTCGCTATTATGCCTATCCTGTCGATGGGGCTGCCTCGCTGGATTCGCTGGAGGCTACAATCGGCGAAGACGGCATGGCGATGGTGATGAAGCTGAACCGCATCGACGCCCGATACGCCCGACGACGCGACACCCTCATCGTCGCCGACTCGCTGGGCAACTGGCTGGCCCTCTCGCCGTTTCCGGCCCATATCAAGGCCCTCCGAGGCGTCCCGAAGCTTGCGTTCGTCTCGCAGCGCGTGCAAGCCTTCGCAGCATACGAAGCAGGCCGATTGGTGCGGTGGGGGCCAACCAGCACAGGCAAACGCTCTACGCCAACCCCCTCGACGATCTACTTCACCAACTGGCGGATGCAATCGCGGCGCAGCACCGACAACCCGGACTGGCTGCTAAAATGGTGCGTCAACTTCCACAATATGCGCGGCATCTCCTTTCACGAATATGCGATGCCAGGCTATCCAGCCAGCCACGCCTGTGTGCGCCTGATTGCCGAAGACGCCCGGTGGATCTATGAGTGGACGACGCTCTGGATTCTCTCCCGAAATCGCAACACCGTGCTGGCGCAAGGCACCCCCGTCATTGTCTTCGGCGAGTATGTCTATGGCGAAGCACCGCCCTGGACGAAGCTGCACAGCAACGCCAAGGCCGCAACGGTGACGATGGACGAGATCCACGCGGTGCTCCGTGAGCATGGAGCCGCCGTGCAAGCCGCCCAGGCTTCTCGCCACGCCTACCTAGATAGCCTCGCCCTCCGCGCTATCGGTGTTCCGTTTTATTAATGATCCTTATGCGGGTTGTGCCGCTTGACGAGCTTGCCGCCTTCCCACTCGCTCTGCATAAAGAGATCGCCTCGGCTGTTCCATTGGGTCCAGGTGCCGGTGCGCTGCCCGGCGGCGTAGTGGGTCTCCCATCGTTTCGCCCCGGTGGCATAATACCAGATCGAAGGGCCATCTAGCTCGCCGTCTTGGTACTGGGATTCCTGAAGCAGATTCCCGTCGGCGTCCCAGAGGCGGCGTGCGCCGTGGCGCTTGCCTGCCTGATAGGTCTCCTCTGAAACCTGCTGCCCGCTCTTATCCCAGCGGGGATGGACGCCGTCAGGCTGGCCCTCTACATAGCGCCCCTCCATCCGCTTGACGCCGTTATCATGCCAGAGCGTGCGTTTGACGAGGTGGCCGTCTTCGTGCTCGAACACCCAGCTAAGCTCCCCGTTGAGGTGCCAACCTTTCCAGGTGCCAACCCGCAAGCCATCCTCGACCTGTCCCACCATCTGCCCTGGATCTTCGACCTTGCCGGTGTAGGGCGTATCGGTGCCTTGCTCATAAAAGCGCCCGTCGCGCATGTCCAGGTTGTCTGGGTGGATGGTCTGCGCCGCTGCCGGAGTAGCTGCTATCACCAGAAGAAGCAATAGGGCTAAGACGGCCTGGCGGCTGTGTATACGCCGTTGTTTTTGCATAGCCATAACTGGTTAAAAAGGCTTAGGAGCCTGCATCGTGATGCGTCTGGGCGGTCTGGATGAAAGCGTCCCACTGTTCCAACTCCTCCGGCTTCCAGATCTTCTCTAAGTCGGCGCGGGCCTGCTCGTGCGAGATGCCTTCTTTGAGCGTCCGATAGAGATAGACGAAGGCCGAGACGCGCATGTTGGCGAAGCAATGCACGTAGACCTTGCGGTCTCGGTTGGCTTCCATGACATCGAAGAAGAGTTGGAGATCTTGCTGGCTGGGCTCTTGCCAGTTCACGGGGATGTGGACGTATGTGAGGCCCTGCTGCACCACCAGATAGCCTTCGAGGCCGTTGACATCATCGCGGGCGGGTGCCAGGTTGATGAGCACCTCGAAGCCCGCCTCTTTGATGGCCTCGATCTCGTCATAGGCGATCTGTCCGGAAGTCGAGAGATGGTCAGAGATCTTCACATAATTGTTGATCTCGGCCAGCGGGTCTTCGGCATCGCCCGCCTGGGCATGTGCCGATACCGGGGTTAGCGCTGCCAAGCAAAACAGCGCACAAGCTATAAGCCACAGGGTTTTCATCCGTTTTCTCCAGGTTAGTGTGTCGTCTCTGTGCCGCCGATAACAACGGTTGGATTCGAGCCGTCGGCGTTTATCACCATAAGGTGCATCCCGGTGTCTCCATCGGCGAGGTAGGCGATCTGCGTCCCATCCGGCGACCAGCACGCGGCGTTATCCTGGTCCGAGTTATCGGCCAGCCGGGTGCGACGACCATCGGCGAGGTTCAAAACATAGAGACCATCGTCGGCAACGGTGAAGAGCAGCCGGGTGCCGTCGGGCGACCAGGCGGGCTTCACTTCGTGAGTATCCGTGTCGGTCAGGCGGGTCGGATTCGAGCCGTCGGCATCCATGCGGTAGAGATCGTAGGTACCGGCCCGGTTCGAGGCAAACGCGATCTGGGCTCCGTCTGGCGACCAGGTGGGTGTAAAATCGTTGCCGGGGTCGTCTGTCAGCCGAACCATGTCCTCGCCATTGGCCTGCATCACGTAGACATCATTGTTGCCGTCCGTGCGGGCTTCATAGGCAATCCGCGCTCCATCCGGCGACCACGCCGGAGACAACGCACGGATCGTATCGGTGAGGGCCACCGCATCACCCCCATCGCTTTGCATCACATAGATCGCGTTCGGCCCCGCTCGGTTGGAAGAAAAAGCCAGCCTGTCTCCTTCGGGCGACCAGCTCATCTCGACCTCGCTGGCTTCTGAATGGGTAAGACGGTTCAGCCCGGTGCCGTCAGGGCGGATGATGTAGATTTCGTAATTGCCGTCGCGGTTCGAGAAGAAAGCAATGGTCTGCCCATCCGGCGACCACGCCGGGTTGTAATAATAGATGGGGTGCGCTTCGGCAGGCGTCTCTGGAACCCCTAAATCTGGTCCGGTCTCGTGGTCTGGCGTAGAACATGCCACCATGAGCAGCAGGCCCATCATCATGCAGATGCCCTTGGTAGTCATTGCGTCTTCAGGTTACGTCCAGGCCTCATTAGTCGGTGCGAGCCAGCAGCAGTTGGTCGAGGGTTGCTGTGCGATCCGGGTTCAGGGCCAGAGCCTGCTCATAGGCCGCTATCGCCTCGGGCTTGTTCTTCAGGCGCATATGGGCATCGCCCAGGCTAAGATAGGCATTCACCGACTCGGGAT
>WUAR02342205.1:0-15001 GCA_015164055.2 Chrysaora achlyos
AAGGATGGTCACCTCTACAACGTCAACGCCGATACCGTCTCCCACGCCATTGCCTCGGCCCTCGGCGCAGCGCAATTGCTCCTGGTGACGGTCTCAGGCGGTGTGAAAAAACTATCGGACGAAGCCGAAACCCATCTGGCCCATTGTGACCGAGCGACGTATGATGAAGGCCTAGAGGCTGGGTGGATCAGTGGCGGAATGCGCGTCAAGCTTCATGTAGCCTTCGAGGCGCTCCAGGCCGGTATCCCAGACGTCTTCATCCTCGCCCCCGACGACCTGCTCGCACGAACAAACGCTACACACGTCGTGCTCTGAAACGCGAGAATCGTTTATTCTGCCACGCTCTGCTTCCTCCTCCCACCGAAGGACGAACGCAACCCCTTCCACAGCATGCCCCCTACCCCACCCAATCAGCATCCCGCTGTTGCCTTGCTCAAGGATCTTGTGCGCTTTCCATCGTTGAGCCGTGAGGAAGGGCCCATTGCCGATTTCGTTGAGGCGTATGTGCGCCGGGCGGGGCTTCCGGTGGAGCGATTCGAAAACAACGTCTACTTTGGCCTCGGCGAGGGGCCAGACTGCCTGCTGCTTAACTCCCACCTCGACGTCGTCCCGCCCTCGGCCACGCATCCGTACGACCCCTTCGATCCGGTAGAGGTAGACGGCCTACTCTATGGACGCGGCACCGTAGATGCCAAAGCCAGCGGCGCGGCAATGACCACGGCTCTGCTGACCCTGACCGCCGAGGGTTGGACCCCTCCAGCAGGACGCGTGCTCGTTGCCCTGACAGCCTGCGAAGAGATCGGCGGGCCTGATAATGGGCTGCAAAACCTCCGCCCGCACCTCCCTCCTCTCAGCGCCGCGCTCGTCGGCGAGCCGACCGACTTGCAGCCGTGCGTGGCTCAGAAGGGCCTGCTGATCCTCCATATCCATGCCCACGGTCGTACGGCCCATGCCGCCCGCGCCCACCTCGGCGAAAACGCCATCTACAAAGCCGCCCGCGACCTCCAACGCCTCGCCGACTTCTCGTTCGACCGTGCTGATCCGTTCCTGGGCAAACCTACCCTGGCCGTCACCGTCATCGAAGGCGGCACAGCCCGCAACGTTGTGCCCAACCGGTGCTCGTTCTTCGTCGACATTCGCACGACCCCGGCCTATACGCACCAGGAGATCACAGCTCTCGTCGCCGAGGCGCTCGAATCGGAGGTCAAAGTACACAGCGAGCGCATCATTCCGCTTGCCACGTCGCCAGACGCCCGCATCGTCAAAGCCTGCCGGGCCGCCCTGCCTGCTGCCCTACCATTCGGCTCCCCTACCGCCTCAGACTGGCTGTATTTGCACGATGTCCCTACTGTCAAGATCGGCCCTGGTCCCAGCGAACGTTCGCACACCCCAGAAGAGCATATCGAGATGGCGGAGGTCGCCCGTGCTGCGACCGTCTACAAAGACATCATCAAGGCCTACTTTGCCCCCTCCGAGGCATAACCCTCGTGCCTCATCGCTCAGAGTTGCCCGGTGAGACGGCCCCATAATAGGCCCAGGTATTCATGCCAGGCCGTTTTCAAGAGGTTGAGATTGCCTGAACCAGGGAAAAACGAGCCCGGCAAAAGCTGACCTTGCGGGCGGACTTGATGATGTGCCGGGGCCGGAAGCGGCTTCATGCCTTGCTTTTCGAACAGCGCCATGGCCCGTGGCAGATGAACGGCGGATGTAATCAACACGAAAGGCGCTTGCCCGACGAGTGGCTGTACGGCTTTGGCCTGCCCGGCGGTATCGATAGATTCTTGCTCTAGATGAATCCGATCAGGATCGACCCCCAGAAAAGCCGCCGTGCCCTGCATAGCCACCGCCTCTGGCACCCCGCTAAAATACCCACCCCCGGCCAATACAAGGCGTGCGTTGGGATAGAACTGCAACACGCGTACGCCTTCGACGAGGCGCGCCAACGAGGTTGTGGTTAACTGATCGTTTGGCGGCAACCCTGGCTCCCCACGCACACCTCCAGCCAACACAACCACCCACTCTACGGCGACCCCCGGATGCTGAGTCGGCGAAAAAACGGCGTAGTCGTTCTCTAAGGTCCGCACCGCACAGCCGGGCACGAACTCGAACGAGAACAAGACGAGCAGGGCAAACCCGAGGGTCGTAAAGCGCCGCCCCCAAACGGGCCGCTTGCCTCGCCATAGCAGGATTACGCCAATCAGCAAGAACAACAGACACACCGGAAGCGGATACAGCAAGGCAGAGATGACCTTCCTCAAGACGAACATAGCACGGCCCGTTTTTCTGTGAAGCACCAAACAAGAACGAAGCACACGAAGCAAGGTTTGACCCGGCTACAGCGGTGCAGGCTCAGGGGTTCACCCCCCTTTAACACCATCTCGTTTTCCGCCAGTAAACGGCCTGATCCGGCCTACCGGTTGTGACTTCGGCCATTGGAGATCACCTTCCCCGTACACTCCACCTCTAAGACTTCAGCGTCAAGGCTTCCCTGTTGCTTCGCCTTGTCTGAAGCTAACCTTCAGCCAATCTTAAGCCGCCGCTCATGTAAAGGGGAGAATGCGCTTCTATCATGCTCTTCCTGCCGCGCTTGTCTGTCAGGCTAATCCTCCAGCTGAAACACAACCCGAAGAAGAGTCATGTCATTCTCCCCGCTGTGCTTTTGCCTCCGTAGTTCGGTCTTGCCTTCATTTTTGTTTATCGTGCTCTTGCTCGGTTTTAGCCCCGACAATCTGCAGGGACAAGCGTTTTCACGAATTACGACTGGACCCATTGCTACGGATAACGACCCGAGTCTTGGGGTAGCCTGGGGAGACTATAACAACGATGGGTTCATTGATCTGTTTGTGGCCAACAGTGGTGCTCGCAATAGCCTCTATACCAATAATGGAGGTGGAACCTTCACAAAGGTAACCACAGGCGTGGTGGCCACCGACCTTGGCGACTCAAGAGGAAGTCTATGGGCCGATTACGACAATGACGGTGACCTTGACCTGTATGTCAGTAACCGGGGAGGCAATGTGCCCCCTCCGGTTACGGCCCCGGTGCAAGCTAATTTTCTCTACCGCAACGACGGTCCACCCTCCTACACGTTTACGAAAATTACAGATGAGCCCCTCGTCACTCAAGCCAATTTCACCTGGAGCAGTTCTTGGGTAGACTATGACAACGATGGAGACCTGGATCTTCACATGCCAGATAACCTCCATGCAGCCGACGATTATTTCTTCGAGAACGACGGAACCGGGCACTTTACATCCGTAGTGCCTCTGTTTGTAGAACCAGGCTCACGCCCCAGTACAGGTGTAGCGAGTTGGATTGATTTCGATGATGATGGCGATCAAGATGTCTTGCTGGCCAAGAGTGGTCGTTTTCTACCGAACCAGGCTGAAGATAACCGGATGTTTCGCAACCTGCTCATGGAGCAGGCCGGTCTCAATTTTGAAGAGATTACGACCGGCGGCATCGTCTCGCACTTTGACAATGACTTTCAGGCGAGTTGGGGCGACTATGACAACGACGGGGATATGGATGTCTTTCTAGGCCATGCCGGGGGACCGCTTGGAATATCCAACTATTTATACCGTAACAACGGGCAGGGAAGCTTCACACGCATTACTACGGGGCCAATCGCCACAGATGTTGACGGAACCCTTGGCAGTGGATGGGGCGACTTTGACAATGATGGCGACCTCGATCTCTTGGTCGCCAATGGGGGGCCGCTGGATAAGCTCTATCGCAACAATGGCGATGAGACCTTCACCGCGATGAACGCGGCGCAAGCTGGTTCTATTGTTTCGACACCGGGCAACTCCTGGGGAGCAGCTTGGGGTGACTATGACAATGATGGTTTCCTCGATGCCATCATTATCAATGCCAGTGCAGCAAATTCTCTCTATCGTAATACCCTAGCCAATGGAAATCATTGGATCAATATTACAGCCATTGGTGCAAGCTCAAATAGGTCGGCTATAGGCGCGAAGGTGCGTGTGAAGGCCACTATTTTCGATCAATCCTATTGGCAGGTTCGTCATATTACCGGCAGTCCAACCGGAGATCGCAGCCAGAATAGCTTACGTGTGCATGTTGGTCTGGGCGATGCAACGGTCATTGACACACTTCGCATTGAATGGCCGTCTGGGGCCGTAGAGGAAACCTACAATGTGGCTGTAGACCAATTTCTGGTGGCTCAGGAAGGGATGATTCCTTCTCCGGTTTCAACGGATGAAGACGTGGTCATTCCAGACCAAATGATCCTAAGTGAGAGCTTCCCTAATCCGTTTCAGGATAGCACTACCGTTCGCTATACGATGCGTCAGTCGGAGCATGTGCGCCTGCTCGTTTATGACCTGCTAGGGCGTCTTGTGGCGACACTGGTTGATGCATCGATGCCCGCAGGTACCCACGAGGTGACGTTTAGGGCCGAAGGGCTCTCCAGCGGGACCTATCTCTACCGATTGGAAACAGGCCGTTTTGCACAATCACGGCTGCTCAAAGTGATCAGATAGCCTGTGGTGCTTTTTGAGCGAATGGCGCTACAACCTAGCGATAGGCGTCCACCATTAAGATGTCGCTGCTTATGTGGTCTGCTTGTGTATAGAGGAGCCACTTTCCATCCGGCGAGACAGTCAGGCCGGGTAGGGACCAAGGCGCGTTGCCGTGCCGGGTCGTCAGCGAGTCGATGATATGGGTATCAAGATCGAAGCGGGAGAGTGGATACGTGCCCTTATGGTGATGGACAAAGTAGATGCCGTCTTCGCGTAGCGCCCAGTTGCCCCAATCTTTTTTCCAAAGAGGAAGCCAGGTCTGTTCTTCTTTGTTGCCAGAGAGCGAGGTTTGCCAAAGCCCATGTTCGTCGACACGGGTGTAATACAACAGTGAGTCGGCAACGCGCGGCGATTCTTTAGCAGCAAAACCGCCATTCTGGGTTACCTGAATGGCCTCACCCTGGGCGGATGCGAGCATTTTCCACACCTGCCAGGTACCGTCTCGGTTAGAACCGAAATAGATCCACCGGCCATCATTCGACCAGCTGGGTACCAAGTCGTACCCAGGATCGGTGGTGAGACGACGCGGTGTGCCTCCATAGGCGCGTATCACATAAATGTCGGCATGCCCCTCCGCGTGAGAGACGAAGGCAATCTGCTCTCCATCGGGCGACCAACGCGGCGAGGACATATGGGGGCCTGCTAAGTGCGTCAGTTGCACCGGTTGGCGGCCTTCTGCATCGCATAGCCAGATTTCAGGATAGCCGGAACGGTCGGACATGAAGACGATGCGGGAGCCGTCGGGGCTATATTGCGGCATCGACTCTGAGCGCGTAGAGGCAATAAACTTTTCAGGGTAGGCGTCCTCGTCCGAGGCCGGATCCAGCGGCAGTCGCCATATGTTCGTGTCGCGTTGCCGATCTTCATAAACCAGCCGTGGATTTCGCAACGAGAGCGACGGGTTACGAATGAAGCTTTGCGTAGCGAGTACTGGGCGAATAGCGCCGTCAGCGATGGCAACTTCCCAGAGGTCAAAGCTGCCATTGTCTCGGTTGGAGGTAAACACGATGCCTTCGCCGTCGGGGGTCCAACTAAGGCCAGGAATTTCTTGATCGTCGAACGTCAGGCGATGGGTTTCTCCGCCTGGGATAGAAGCCAGGTGAATGTCGCCGAGGACGGGAGAGACGATGCGTGCCAGGCTCCCTTCCATCACGCCGCGCACGAAGGCGATCGACGTACCATCGGGCGAGAAAGCGGGATCGAGATCGCCATAGTAGTGTGATGGTGGGTCGGTGAGCTGCTGCACCTCAAACGTTTCGGTCGAGACCAGGTAGAGCCGGAAGGGTTCGTCCGAGGCGACCCGGTCGACAAAGGCAATCCACGCGCCGTTAGGCGACCAGGCGACGGACGACTCGGTGTGGAAGTGACATGTTGCTATCTGGCGTTCATCGTTGCTGGCAATCGGGCGGATATAAACGCCGCAGCCATCCGCTGAAGTGCGCATGAAGGCGAGGGCGCGGCCATCTGCTGACCAGGAGGGACTGCCATCATAACCGGGCGGCGGGTGATCTGTGAAGCGAAGCGGCGTTTCTGTGCCGACTTGTTTGAGGTATAGATCCAAGTTGTCACCGTCCGGGCCGCCCCAGACGAAAGCAAGTTGTTCGCCGTCAGGAGAAAGGGCGGGGTCAAACTCGTTTCCTGGATAGCTGGTAAGCGGCACAGGGCGCAGGAGAGGTGAGGCTGGAGCCGGGGTCAAACGCGCCGCCATAAAGCCAGCGATCCCGATGAAGAGCATAGCCGCTATAATCATACCCCAGCGTCTATAGTAAGGCGGCTGAGATAGTCGTCGCTTGATCCTTGTTATGTCGTTGGTAGCGGTGAGTCGGTGCTCGCTGGAGACCTCTTCTGCCGACGGGCCAGCGCTGTATCGGACTGGCGCAATCAGCCGATAGCCCACGCTCCGAATTGTCTCAATGAATTGCGGGTCTCGTGGGTCATCATTAAACGCTTTGCGAAGGTCAAAGATCGTCCGCGAGAGGGAATCTTCGCCTACAATCGTACCGCCCCAGACCTCGTTCAATAGGGTATCTCGGGTGAGAACGTCGCCAGGGCGTTCAGCGAAGCAGACCAAAACACGCATCACGCGCGGTTCCAGGCGAATAGCCTGGTCTGGCCCAGTCATGAGATTCAAAGAGGGTTGAACGTACCAGGGACCTATGTGAAAGTCCCGGGGCAAGTTATCGGGGCGGCTCATCGGTAACAGCGAGGGGTCAGAACGAAGTCTTTGGGATTGGCCGAAGCGAGTCTTAAGCTAATCTTAAGTCATTGCTCAGGTATCGAGAAGAAGGGTTTAGCAACTTATTAATGACATCTATTTCCTATCTGTTCCTCCGCAAAACCACCATGAGAACCCCCAAAATAATTGCCCTAGGCTTGCTTATCGGCCTGTTCAGCTCCACTGCGTCAGCACAGGTTGTTGAGACGATCACCGAGCCCTTCGATGCCAGTGGCGGAGTAACCGTCGATCAGGAAGGCAATATCTATGTTGCCGACTTTGGCCCGACCCTTCAGAGTGGAGGGGGAACAACGGTCTATAAGGTGACCCCGGAGGGAGGCATCACGGCCTTTGCTACCGGGCTCAACGGTGCTTCCGGAAATACCTTTGACGCCGAAGGTAATCTCTACCAGTCGAACATCAACCTGGGTGTCGTTAGCAAGATCACACCGGATGGGACCGTCAGTACATTTTCTACCGGGCACAGCAGTCCGGTCGGGGTGGCCGTAGATAACAGCACGGGGGATGTCTTCGTGGCCAACTGCGGGAATAATTCCATTCGTCGGACGCCTGCAGCTGGAGGGGCGTCTTCGGTCTTTGTGGCGAGTACCTTGCTGAATTGCCCAAATGGACTAACGATAGACGCAAACCGCAATTTGTACACGGTCAATTTTCGCAATTCCTCATTGCTAAAGATCACCCCCGACGGCATAATTACGAGGCTCGCCCTCATCCCTGGAGGAAGCAACGGGCACGTCACGTTTGCCAATGAACAGCTTTACGTCGTTTCTCGGGGAGGGCATAGCATCTATAGCGTCAGCCTGGAGGGTGAGGTGGTCTTGCTTGCAGGCACTGGTCGACGGGGGAAAACAGACGGCCTTGGGCCACAAGCCGAGTTTTCTTTCCCGAATGGCATCGCTGCTAGCCCCATGGGGGACACCCTCTACGTCAACGACGTCCAGTCCACCACGAGTTCGTCCAATGACCTAAATCCAGTCGTTCTCCGCAGAATCATCTTGAGTCAGCCGACGGGTATAGAAGAAGGTGGTTTTGGCGATGTCTCGCTAGATCAGAATTATCCTAACCCGTTCTCTTCGACCACGACCCTCCGCTTTCGGCTGGCTCAAGCCGGGTTCGTCACCCTGGCCGTCTATGATATGCTCGGGCGCGTAGTCGCTCGGTTAGTCCATGGACGAAAACCGTCCGGCTTGCACACGCTGCCGTTTGAGCCCCAGGGCCTATCCTCCGGTGTTCTTTTCTACCGGCTGCAAACCGACACTTTTGTCGAGACCCGGCAGATGATCGTACTGCAATAGATACAAGCGACGTAGCTTTGAACGTGGAGTTAGGCACAGCCGCACCCACACAGCTGATCGGTTATGTCGTTGCACGGGCACCGGCGCATGCTCCCCAAAAGGCACGAGGTGACAACAACGTACAAGCCCCAGACTAGCCCCAATGAACGTCTTGAGACCACACATCACCTAAAACCGATTATCTCGGCATTTTTTTGCACCTTCTAGCTAACAGTGTTAACCTCTCTCAAAATGCTAGAAATTGGTTGTCGATAGCGCAAAGAAGCGATGAATGGCGAAGCAAAGAGCCGGTTTATTGGGGTGGAAACCCTTTTCATTACTATATTTAGGCCGAATGCAGTTCTGTGATGCTCCACCAGACGAGGCGATCCTTTGAAACCACTCGTGCAGAATATCACCCCAGCACGCCCGGAAACCAACGGCAGACACGTACCCTTCGCAGAGTTTTTGGACAAACTTCGGACGACGCTGCACCGTGTCTTCCATGTCCGTGCCGACTTTGACAAGCTCAGCCTCAAGCGCGGGCTGCCGCCGTTCGTATTGCGCGAGATTATGGCATGCAACCCTCTTTCGGCCTGCATCCCGTCGCAGTATGGCGGACGAGGGGGGCACATCCACGAAAGCCTTGCAGTGTTGGCAGCTGCCTCGTACGAATCGCTAGCCCTCTCGCTCACCTTTGGCATCAACTGGGCGCTGTTCTTACAGCCCGTTGCCAAATATGGCGACGAAGCGGTCAAAGGATCCGTTTTCAAGCGGTTCATCCAAGAGCAGAACATGGGCGGGCTGATGATTACCGAGCCCGAATACGGCTCCGACGCGCTCAACATGCAGACGGCCTACGTCGAGCAGGAGGACCACTATCATATCCAGGGTACCAAGCATTGGGGCGGCCTCACGGGCTGGGCTGATTTCTGGCTCCTCTCGGCTCGCCGCCGCACTGAACAGGGCAATCTCAAGCGCGACATCGACTTTTTCATCTGCGACGTCAACAGCCCCGGCCAGGAGATTGTCGTGGAGGAATACTTCGAGAACCTCGGCCTGTACCTCATCCCGTACGGGGTCAATACAATCGACGTGAAAGTGCCCAAGATGCAGCGGCTCCAGCCCCGAAGCACCGGCATCAAGATGATGCTCGACGTGCTGCATCGCAGCCGGATGGAGTTTCCGGGCATGGGGATGGGCTTCCTCAAACGCATGCTCGATGAAGGCCTCGAACACTGCAAGAAACGCTTCGTCGGTGGCAAGAGCCTCTTTAACTACGACCAGGTGCAGCAACGCCTGGCCCGGTTGCAAGCCTCGTTCACCGTTTGCTCGGCGATGTGTGCCCACAGCAGCGAGCGCACCGACATCGAAAACGACCTGTCTACGCACGGCGTAGAGGCCAATGCGATCAAGAGCGTGCTCACCGACCTGATGCAAGACGCCTCGCAATCGCTGTTGCAGTTGGTTGGGGCCAAGGGCTACCGGCTCGACCACATCGCAGGCCGCGCTACGGTAGATAGCCGCCCGTTCCAGATCTTCGAGGGCTCTAACGACATTCTCTACGCCCAAATCTCCGAGGCCCTGCTCAAGCTGATGCGCCGCGCCAAAGAGAAAAACCTACTCCAGTTCCTCCAAGGCTATTCGCTGACAGCACGCGCCGCCGAGTATTTCAAGGAGGTGCTGAACTTCGAGATAGACCTGCAACTGCCCCAGCGCAAACTGGTAGAACTGGGACGGGTGCTGGGTCGCATCATCTCGATGGAGTTGGTGATTAAGCTCGGCGACCTCGGCTTCCGCAACGACCTGATCAGCGGTAGCTTGGCGATGCTCCGGCAAGAGATAGACGGCTTGTTAAGCACCTACGCCTTCGCCCAAGCCCCCGTGGTGGTTGATGGCTACGAAGAGGATGCTTCCTGGCTCACCCTCGTATCCTGATTTTAGACCGAGACTGTGGATTTAGGCTTGTTCTTTCTGGGCAACCTATCAAATTTCTTAAATCCACGATCAAAAAGTACCCCCGTGCTGCCGATACGTTCAGGGACATGGTCTTGACTTGTTGTGTCCATAGTGCACGGCGTCTTAGACGCTTACGGGATTATCGGACCCTCCTGATGCTCCAGGTGTGCCTGGGCGTACTGGTGCTACAAGGCTGCAAAAGCGGCGAGCGCGCTGCCGCGGTACAGCCATTCGCCGTCACCGGCGTGGTGATTATGCCAGATAGCACCGTGCTTTTCGGGGCCGAGATCAGCACCGACCCACCAACAAGCTACGTCTCGACCGATGAAGAGGGGCGGTTCTGGATCGCCATGCCGAGGCCAGACACCTACACCTTCATCGCGACCCACCCTGAGGCGCGATACCGGGACATGGAAGGCCGCATCACCGAAGTGGAGGTCGACGCCACCGCAGAAGGCCCTCACCTCGTTATTATGCTTGGCAGAACCCAGCGGATGCCGCTGATGGACGTCGGCGAACGTGCCCCGCCTGCCCTGCGGCGCGGCAAAAAGCGCACTGGTTAAGCAGATCGACTACGAACCGCCATGCGAGATCGACGCTACCGTAGTGCCTGGCGTGCCCTCGTCACGCCCCTTTTCCTGCTGAGCGCGGTTTGCCTGCTCCCTTCGTGCAGCAACACCGCCGAAAGCGAGTTGGTGGTCTTGAAGTGCCTCGATCAAGAAGGCAACGTGCTTCCTCCCGGCGTCACGGTGAGTGTCAATGGCGTCTCCGAGATCTGGCGCGGTGCCCCCCTCCGCTTTCCCATCAAAGTTGAAGAAAAGATCCGGCTCGTCTCGGTCAAGGCAGGCGCGAGTGGCGGCTTTGTGTTTAACTCGAAGTCAGAATATCCCGTCCGCCCCGGCATGGCGACCAACATCAACCTGCATTTCTTCCGCCCCTATCTGGTCTCCGTGGCGGCACCAGCCGAGCACACCGGGCAGTTCTCCGGCGCAGCGGTCTTGGTCAACGGGCAACACGTGGGCAGGGCCGACGAGCAAGGACGCTTCACCTGGCGCATCGACCGCCCCAAAACTGAGCTAGGCATCGCACGTCCCGGAGCCCGGTTCGACATTGTGCTTGATCAGGGCGAAGAGCAGGCCATGGCCGCGCCGGTCATCCTAAGCGACGAGCATTTCGCCTATCAGGCCCAGACCCACCTCGACCCGGAAGATGCCGCCCCCTCCTATGGCTTCGCCGCAACGATGCAGGAGCCTAGCCAGGAAACCGCGTCGGATCCAGCTACACCACGCCCTTCTCAATCTTCAGCGCCGGTGGCTGCTACGCCTGACCCCAGCCCAGCGGTGCCCATTACGGAGGCCCGCCCGAGACCGCCGAGCTTCGAGCCAACTGTCCAGGAACCCGACGCGCTTCCTGGCAACGCAACCCCAGCCGCCCCGGAGCCCTCTGACCCAGCAACCCAGCCAGAGACCACCGCTCCCTCGCTGCTGCAAAACGGCGACCAAGCCTTTGCCATGGGCCGCTACGACGAAGCCAAGCGGATCTACGGCACCATCCCGGCAGGCAGCTCCGACTTCAAACGAGCCCGGCAGCGGCTCGGCGAGATTTATCTAGAAACCCAGGACTTCCAGGGTGCCGTGACGGCTTTTGAGGACATACTCCGCGAAGACCCCTCTGAGTATGCCGCCTATAACAACCTGGCCGCTGTTTACCTGGCTACCGAGTCGTATACCGAGGCCCTGAACAACCTCGACCAGGTCCTCGCGCGCAAACACCTCATCCCTAAAAACAAGCGGCGGCAGGCCGAGTTGGAGGTGCGCTACACCCGCGCCTCCATCCACTACGTGCAGTTCCAGAAAGAGCGCGATGTGATCACCAAAAAAGAGCAAGGGCTGCTGGCGATGGGCATCGTGCAAACGTTCATCGATATGGTGCCCGATGGTGACGAGGGCTTCCAGGGCAAACGCCGGGAGATGGAAGAAAAACTCAATGACCTCCGCGCATGGATACGGAGCAATTGAGGCCCCCAGCCACCTCGGCGGCTTTCTCCCCGATAAACGGTCCATTCCCTTGTTGCGGGATTATGGTGTTTGGGCCTGCGTTTTTTACCTTTAAGCCCAACAGCCCTCTAACAGCTACCGCGCTGCGTTGTACCGAAGCAAGAGTATCATGAAGATGCTGGGCCGCAACCATCCACCCCGCCGCCAATCACGGCACAGGACGGGTATTTTGTTGATGATTCTGGTGAGCGGCGCGCTGCTGCTCGCCGACCCGGTGGGCGCTCAGGTTTCGGCAGGGACCGACAAGCTTGTGGGCCAGGTCCAAAACCCCGTCATCTGCCCGTCCGACCCGGATATTCTGGCCTTCGGGCGGCTCGTGAGCGATGCCCAGGAGCTTTATCTCTACAACCGCCGCACCCGCACTGCAACCCGCGTAACGCTCCGTGAGGATGCGGCAGAGCCGGTCGAGACCCTCTTTACAGACCTGTTTGAAGATCAAAACCTCGATCAGTTTAGCCAGTACGACGGCCAGCTTTCCTGGCGGCCCCGCCTCGACGCCAAAGAGCGGCAATGGTTTGCGTTTGTCAGCGGTGGGCAAACCAGCTTCGACATTCACCTCTCTTATATCGATGCCCTGGGCCGCCTCTCCACCGATCCCCCCATTCGGCTTCGGTTTAGTGGCCTAGAGCAGTTCCCCCAGTGGTCGCCCGACGGCCAACAGCTCGCCTTTATCTCGGGCAATGCATCGGGGAGTGATCTCTATCTGGCGCTGGACATGGGCACTGTGCTTGCGAGCCGGGGCCGCCGGGGCTTCGAGCCGGTACGCCTGACAGCCAACCCTGACCTGGAAGCCCACCCCGCGTGGTCGCCCGACGGACAGCACATCGCCTATCAGACCCTCATCCAGGAAGGCAATCACCAAAACTGGGGGATCAGTGTCATCCACCAGAGCGACCTGCAAGCCGCGTCGGTTCCGCAGCCCGTGCGCCTGACCAGCGACCTGAGCGCCTACGACGAGTTCAAACCGTCTTGGTCGCCCGACGGACAGCATATCGCCTTCTATGTCTCCCAAGCCCGCGTAGACGACCCCAGCGACAACCTCCAGCAAGACATCGGCGTGCTCGGTGTGGTTAAGAGCAGCGGGACGAACCGGATCGTGCGCGGGCGTGTGCTCTCTGGCTTTTCGCCTCGGCTTGCCATCAATGTCATCCCGCACGACAACCGAGGCCCGAGTTGGATGCCGCAAGACGATGCCTTGCTGCTGGTACACGTCAAGCGCGACGCCCAGGCTCGCTTTCCGATCTATGCGTCGGATTTCAGGCGTTGGCAAAGCCGCCAGCCGGGCTATGAGCAGGAAGTGTCGGCAGAGTTTGGCACGCAGTATCACCGAGACCCTGTGCTAGCCGCTCTGCCCGAGGGCGTGCGGGTGGCCTTCGTCTCGCAAGAAGGCGGGGCCAATAAACTCCAGGTTTTCGACCGCCCCGGCCAACCCGGCCAAGCCCGCACCCTTACCATCCCTGTGGAGAAAAGCCGAGGGCGTGCGCTGACGCGCTCCCTCCTAGTACCGGGCCTCGGGCAACTGTATAAGGGCCAGCGGACTAAAGGCCTCCTCTTTCTAGCTGCCGAAGCCGCCTCGATTGGTGCGGCCCTGTTCCTGATGTCGCAAGTCGATACCGGCAAGCTCGACGCCCTGGAGGCCGATTATCTCCGCAGTGTCCCGCTTGATGGGGCATGCCTGATTGGAGGCAGCCGCCCCTGTGAAAACGCCGCTTTCATAGCCTGGCGCGATGAGTACGACCAGGCCCGATCTAGCCAAACCCTCGCCATTGCCGCCTTTGGCGTAGCCGCTGGCGTCTGGATCCTCAACCTGATTGACAGCGCCGGGGGCTTCCCCCGCACCGTCGATAAGCCGATTCGCTTTGCTCACTCGCAAGGCCCCCAAACCCGTGCAACCCCTCACCTGACCTTGCGCAATGGATCCCCGCATTATGGGCTCCGCCTGCGGGTTACCTTTTAGCCGTTCATTTCGATTGCCCCAGCATGATGCGTGACAGGACAGGGAGAGCCGGTATCCGAAAACCAGGGAGACAAGCGTGCGCTCTGGTTTTCCGCTATCGCCCTGCCCTGCCCTGCGCAGTCCTCGCGCTTGTGCTGGCTATGTTGGCCTCTGGATGCGACAGTCTCACAGAACCCGTTGCCATCACGCCCGATGAACTGCGCCCGACCATCATCATCGATCTGGCCCGGAGCACCGAAGAAGACAACTCGATCCTCCTTGAAATAGAAGCGGAAGACCCCAACGGCGAGGCGCTGACCCTGGCACTCACGGCTCCGCCGTCACACGGCACGGCAGCCCTCGAAAACAGCGCGACGCCAGCGCTTACCGCTCGTGACGCCTCGCCCCCCCCGCAATCTGCGGAAGTCAACCCGCAAGACGTTCCTGAGGCTATCGCACCGCGCCGCGATGCCCTCGACGACGAACCCTCCAAAACGCTTCCCAAGGCTACACCACGCCGCGCCACGCCACAGCCTACCCCCGCTAGCACAACGCCAGGCGCATCTCCGCCGCCGTCGAAAACGGCAGGTCTTCGCGCGTCGATGCGCCTGATGCGCGGCGCTTCTCGGCCTACCTCAACCGAAAATACCGTCGTCGTAGGCCGCATCCGCTATACCCCCGAAGCCCACTTTAACGGGACCGATCACTTCGCTTTCTCGGTGCGTAACACCAGCGGCTTTACCTCGGAGGCCGAGGTTACCATCAGTATCAATGCCGAGCCTGATCCTCCGCGTATTAACCAGACCCTCAACGATACGACCCTGGTTATCGGCCAGCGGCTTACGCTGAACCTGCGCTCCGAAAATGTTTTCGACGATCCCGACGGCGAGGCCCTAGCCTATCAGGCCACATCGCGCGATCTCTCCATCGCTACAGCCGAGGTGACGGGCGATGTGCTCACGGTGCAGGCGCTCAACGCACCGAATCAGGCTACC
>WUAR02343316.1:0-14999 GCA_015164055.2 Chrysaora achlyos
TATCACGTGTCTGACCTTTATTATGGGCATTCATATCATCATCAAGAGGGGGGGGGGGAGGGGGGGCTTATGTAAAACGTAGAAGATGGATTGGTTGTTCAAGGAACTAACACTGCGCTGTGTAATTCTCAAGGGCTACTAGAAACTTTTGAGACAGAACTAGAGAAGACAGTTTTCACTCACTAAATTAATGAATTTAAAAATTGGCAATATTACCATGAAATACATCATGCTATCACTAAATCATGGCACTTTGCTCTGAAGTCGTTCTTGTATCAAAATGGGTGGCCTTAATAGAGGGCCTTGTTTTAAATTTCTGCTTGAAAAAGGGTTTTTATTAGAGAGGGGGGCTTAATAGAGAGGGGGCTTAATGGATCTGTGTATGTGTGTAGTTTTTAGCAAGGACTTTCATTTGATGATTCTACAACTTTCATAGATTTGCTGGGTAAACTGGATGAAGAATGTTCCCATTCCAAACATCTCTCCAGACATGAGTTACTCTGATATCATTGTCCCAACAATGGACTTTGTGAGAGGTGCCTACCTGATTGAAAAATTGCTGAAAAGCACAAAGAAGGTAAGAAAGATACCTGTTTCTCATACCTGTTTATCTAGCGTTTCATTAAAATTTATCTATCTACCTTTGTCCTTCTCTATTTCTTTCACACGCTTTTCCCATGCACCGCGATCCTCCATTAACGATTTCAGCTTCTGTCTGTCCATCGTTCCAGTATCTTCCTGCAGTGTATCAACGTATGTTGTTCTTCTTCCTTCGTCAGCTTCTCCCTGTAAGGCATAAAAATGGTTGTAGCATTTTTTGATTCTATCTCCTTTCATTTTGCTTTGATAAGTCCTTTATTTATTTATTTACATGGATGCGTTTCATTTGTATTTTTAAGTGCTCTGTTCTTCTTTTTTTTAATGCTGAATTCAATTTATAATTAAAATTTCAATAATCAGTCCCTCTTTGTAATTAACTTCACTTTTACATTGTTACATTTATAAGATTAAATTATTACTATCATAAAGTACTAGGCTCGGTTCCTCCCAGCGGCCTAGGCAACTTATTTTGTCATGTTACATATCATATATTCTGTATTAACTACTTTCCTAGTAATTTTATAAGTATTTTATTCTGTAATTAGTTGCTATATATCAATGAATTTGAATTTGAAATCTCTATTATTGTACCAAAACAATTTGCATTATGAGGTAATTGTTTTGATGTGTCTACCAAGATATGTAGAAACTAAATTGTTGCTTATTGCTTGATGCTCAATTGTGTTTTTCAACTATTTTGATTATATTTGTACTTGTTTGAGATATATTTCTATGTTTAAAGGTGCTGTGCGTTGGTCCGACTGGATCTGGTAAAACACTTTGCATCAACCACAAGCTGTTGCAGGGAATGCCGCAAGATTACATGTCGCATTTCATCACATTCTCAGCAAGAACATCAGCTAATCAAACCCAAGATATGATCGATTCAAAGCTTGACAAAAGGTAATGAACATTTTCACAGCATATGTAGTTGATTGTTTGATTGATTGATAGGCACATATGCTTGCTATGAGGGCCTCTTTTAACATACTAACTTGGTGGGCAATTGCTTGCCAGTCCCTCTATCATTTCCATTGTATTTACTATTTAAATAATAGTCCTATAGTCCCTCTAGCCTTGCAAACAATGGATCGCCCCCCAGTAGTGGTCCCTTAAAACAGGTTCTGCTTGCTATATTCGCAAGTAATGGGTTTCTGTGCTGAGCACAGGGAGACCAAAGCTAATCTATGCACTGCAACCCCAGTCCTTTCTCTCGATGTCACCACACCTCGTAATTCCTTTCACGTTTGCCTGGAATTACAGAGAGCTGGCGTCTCTCCTCACCCTTTGGTTGCAAGTTTGACCTTGCTGGGAATCGAACCCACAACCTATAGATTGCCAGTCCGACTCGCTCACCCCTTGGTCATTTTCGCTCTATATATCTAGTTGTTGAAAGACCTATATACTATTAAAAAGGCGGACGTAAAGAAAGTGATTGTTGGCACACTAAATGTTTTCGAAACTACGTTCTCACCAGAGTGTGACTTGACTTTTACTTTACACTCTAGTTGTTGAATGGACTGCAATAAAAATCTTCTAAACTTACATTTTCTAAACTTCATCGAAAATATTTTCTTTTTAGGCGTAAAGGGATGTACGGCCCACCTCTTGGAAAATACTTTGTCCTGTTCATAGATGACCTCAACATGCCGGCAGTAGAGAGTTACGGAGCACAACCTCCAGTTGAATTGTTGAGGCAATATTGTGACCATGGTGGATGGTACGATCGCAAGCAAATCGGTAACTTCAATTAATTTGATTCTAATCAACTATATTTCTATAGGATAAACTTACATTCTTTTTTGTAACAAAAGGTATATAGAGCGAGAAGGCCCTTAGCCAATTTATTACATACATGAAACTGTAACATTAACAGAAGCATTAACATAACTAATGAAAATACATATTAAAAGTTTTAACATTAGATTAGAAAAAAAGTTATGGAATTACAGTAAATACTGTAAGTAGCCAAAAAACAAGTTTATTACATACATGGAACTGTATCATTAACATAAACATTAACACAACTAATTAGAATACATATTAAAACTTTTAACATAAACTTTAACACAATTAATTAAAATACATACTAAAAGTTTTAACATTAGATTAACTAAATAGCCAAAAAGCAAATGTTAAACAATACTGAACATGAAACTGATAAGCAAGAAATTATTTAATTGGTTCTAGATACAATATAATTAATCACGATGAAAATGATAAATGAATTTTAAATCGTATAATCAAAAGAAATCATTAATTTCTTTAGCATCAACTATGAGCCAAACCTACTCATCATCATTTGTATCCAATCAATAACTCTTGTTAGGCGGATAGCTTTTGTATCATTAAAAGCATAAAATGATAGAATTTTGTAGTCATTCTTTCAGTAATTTCCATAGCAGAGATGGGAACGATTTTGCATATATTTTTGTATCTACATAGTGGACAAGCCAAGACGCTTTTTGGTCTTTAGTCATTTGCTTCTCGAGAGTTTCTTTCTATCAGTGACAAACAATATTTTCTGTTGTTCGGAGTTATTGGTAACCTTGTGACATGGGCCGGGTACTTAAGGTGTTGTGCCTCGTGACTTGGGGAATTTTTCCTTTTAGATCGATTTCTGACCATTCTGGACTTAAGAAAATTAGTTTTCGTAAATTTCTATATAAATGCCAAGTTTTTCCGTATCATTTTATGTCTATATGGAAATAGATTAGAACTTGAGACAAGAAATATTCCATCCTATTTGATCGACGTCACCCCCATTCCCCCGTTTTTAAAAGCATGTTCAAAGCTTGAAGGGTTTGTGACTGTTAAATTCCCAGTTAAATGATTTAGAAAATGGATGTGATATTTTATATTGATTCCAGTTGTTAGATATTAAGTTTCTTGCTGTTAAACTTATTTTCGTAAATGTGCTAGTGTATATCACGTTTTCTCACTGCAATCCAATCTTCTTAAGAATTTTTATATCAACTTCTACCAGTTTGTTATTGCTTTAGGAAATCAAGAACCATAACTTGACAATACCCTTTTTCCCGACAGGAGCATTTAGAGAGCTTGTTGACATCAATCTCTTGGGAGCAATGGGACCCCCAGGAGGGGGCAGAAACCCCCTCACGGCTCGCTTTACCAGACATTTCAATGTGTTGTCATTCTGTGAAATGGAAGATAAAAGCAAAATGCGAATTTTCTCGTCAATCCTAAACAGTTGGATAGGTAAATATTTTAATTGATTGAAGTATTTACTACCATAATTGTTGCTGATTTATTGAAAAGGTTGGATCGAAAGCTCTGAAACTTTCAATAGACACGCGTCTCATTGGCTGTTGAAATTTCATGTTGTTTTTGACCGAGCAATTTGAACTAACCAGGGGGATTTATTTAGTCCGTACATTGATTAAAACGCATTCATATATCTTTGGTTTCGACTGTGTTAATAACATTTTAACTTGATCTTTTTTAGAAAAAGATTAGTTAGTTTAAAATAGTTTCGTTTGAGAAAAACTTTTGTATTTTTTTTAAAGAAACATGAAATTTCGTGAAATTGTTTAGTTATTTCATTTATTTTTTTTAGCCGGTGCATCTTTGCAAGGTTAGTGAGCTAGTAGTATAGTCAGATTTCTTAGTATAGTTATCATAGTCCGTGCAGTTTTTAAACATATTTAGTCACAGGGAGCCTATTTTGCTCGTTCTGGCAATTAGCATGTCCGAAGTGGCGTAGCCTAGAGTAGTAGCTATTTAAATCAAAACAAACTGTTACCTTATTTACTCATATAGGCTATGCTAAATCTGAATCAGAATTCGTCTACTGAGACTTCCATCCCTTTGATACATTTAAAAAAAAAATCTTTATTTAAAGCTAGTTATACGTAGCAAATTTGCTATTTTATACCAACTATCTACGTTACGAATTATAAAACAGTCATGAGAATATAGTAAAGAATAGAATATTATAATGATATAACGTTACAAAAGTGCTAAAAAGTTACGAAAAATAGCTAACTAATTTAAATTTATTCAATATTTTGGACATATCGTTTTCACAAGTCACATGTGCAACCAAAGGATGTAAAACGTTTGAAAAGACTTTTAAAGACATTCAGATTTTGGGAACCTTTGATTTTACATGGAAAAGAATTCCAAATCTTGCCAAGATTGTGTTTCTGAATTGACTTCTGTTTTGTACTTAGGTGCTTATACAGGTCCAGAGAAAGAGAGTCTGGGTGATAAAATTGTTGAGCATACCATTGCTGTTTACAACACGATTACAACGCAGGTCAGTGGTATATGTTTAATTATTTGATTTATAGAGGTTGGAGCAGCACATTTCAAAGGTTTTATTTAATTTTCGAGGTACTAGAGGGGGGCTTATAACAGAGGGGTCTTATTAGAGAGGGGGGCTTATTTGAAATTTAGAAGACAGATTGGTTGTTCAAGGAGCTTGCACTATGCTGTGTAATTTTATAGGGCTGGTAGAGACGTTGAAGACAGAACTGGAGAAGAAAGTTTTGACTCTCAAGCATAATAAATTAGAAATTTGTAATTTTACGATGAAATACATCATTTGTATATTTGATATCACTCTTGGCTTCGTTTCTTTATAGTTGCTTCCCACTCCGGCCAAGAGTCATTACACGTTCAATCTTCGAGATTTGTCTAAAGTCTTCCAAGGAATCCTCATGGCAAAAGCAGATAAAATGCAAACCAAAGAAGATGTCCTTCGACTCTGGTAATTTACTGATTTTCTCAATTTAATTCATTTTCTAATTTTGAATATTAGAAGTTGATTTCAAGTTAGCAATGGTTAGATCTTTAAAAGTGATTAACAGCATTAGGAAAATGTGTTGTAATGAGTTTGATAAAGGCAATCGTTGAATTCCTTACTTCCTTAGTTGTTGTAATTTTTTTCCTCGAATGAGGACACATAAGTCGGTCAAGTTATGGTTCTGTTGACTGGTTAACTCTAACTTAACTTAAATAACATAACCAAAATAAAACAGCATAGCTACTACAAGTCTTAAAGCGTTCAAAATAGCGAAATATTAACAATCATAAACCTAAAACCAGAATTATCATTTCATGAAAAATTAGTCTTTTATCAAAATATATCTATTACGACAATGGTGATATTTTCTTTTCTTTTTTGGATTTTAATTTGACGGCCAAAGCTAGATAAGCTATGCTTTACTCTGGTCACATACAGATCTTTTCATATATACCTGTAATAGCATTTTGTCCTGTATTCCATGAAGTGAGTTGAACAGAATTGAATAACTGAGTCCCTAAGTTTCTATCTACTCTTCGCTCTCGTAGTGCATTTGATCGCACTTCATACTTGTGTATTTCACTAAATTTCACCAATTTATTCTTAATAGGTACCACGAAAATTGCCGGACCTTTCAGGACAGGCTTGTAAATGCTGAAGACTGTCAATGGTTCCAAGATGTTTTACGTGAGAAGATCAAAACTGCTTTCGAAGTCGATTTTGAGGCAGTTCTTTACAATGATATTCTAATTTATGGAGATTTCATGGTTCCCAATGCAGATGTCAGAGTATACAGTGAAGTTACAGACTATGAAAAGGTAATTTCTTAATAAATATGTATTAGAGGTATTAGAAGTATTAAAGGTATTTTGAGGTATTAAAGTCGTCAGGCATCGTGAGATGTATTTAAGGTATTGAAGAATGCGAGAATTATTTTACTTACAGACTATTTTAAGGTAATTTCTAAATAGATTCTAGCAAGATTTGAGGTATTAGAGGCATAATACAGGTATTAAAGGTATTTGAGTTGTTAAAAATGTCAGGCAGGCATCGTAAGATATGTTTAAGGCATTGAAGAATGCGAGAATTACATTTGTTACATACTATGAAAAGGTAATTTCTGAATAAATTAGCAAGATTGAGACTTCTGGCAAGAATTATAGGTATTAGAGGTATTAGAGGTGTTAAAGGTACTGGGAGTATTAAAACTGTCAGGCACTTTAAGATTTTTTTAAGGAATTGCAGAATCCGAGAACGCAAGAGGCTTTCGAGGTATTAGAATGCGTTGTAGTTACAGGGATCATGTAATTCATGAGAAAAATTAGTGGTATGGAAAAAAATAAAGGGAATGAAGGTATATTGCGGTTAAGGTATCAGAGGTATGAGTTAAGGTATCAGAGTTATCAGATATACGGTTAAGGTATCAGGCTGGTATAACAGTTGACTGTATACCACCGTATAAAATTTGTTTGAATATTAAAGTTATTAAAGTAATGAATGCATTATAGTGCATTATAGGTATGAGAGGTATTAGAGGTATTCCAATGTATCAAAATAATACAAGCTATACGAAATGCAAGAAGATTGAAGTTATGTTTTGGTGGAAATTGGTATCCATTATTTTATTACCTTATTGCATTGTTTTACTTCAGATGCAAGGCATTCTTGGCGAATACCTGGAAGATTACAATCAAGTGAATACCGCACAGATGAAATTGGTACTTTTTACTGATGCAATCCAGCATATTGCGAGAATCAGTAGAATCATCCGACAACCACTGGGTAATGCTTTGTTGCTTGGTGTTGGTGGCAGTGGAAGGCAGAGTCTCACTAGGCTCGCAACACATATGTAAGTTTAATTGCATAAATAGTCCTTATTTGAAGCACAGCATACGGCAGTTTGCAGCCCTTGAGGATAATGGCTTAACATCAGGTATAATCAATAAAAATTGGACCCAGATTTTATTGACTTAAAGGCAGTCTGTTCCATATTATATTTCATTGCGATAAAATTCATGCAACATGAATTTTAATACAACGCAATGTCTGCACAGCTCATCAGCAATGCATTACGTCTCTAGAGCATTTGCGTTCAAGACATTAGGTTGTATTAGGCTCTTTGGTGCGTGAATTTTGGGGCCACGAAAATAGAGATGAACACAATAGGGGACAGACTGCCTTTGAAACAGACTTCAACTCAAATAAACACACGATGCCAGTGATTATCATAAGTAAAGTGAAGTATGTTTATTTAAAAAAAACATTTACAGAATGTATCAAGTTGAAAGTCGTTTTTTTTGTCAGACGAGTATAGTAAAATACCCGCATTAAAGAACCATCTTTTAAAAGAACCTTTAGGCTAAAATGTTCCTAGAATTTTGTTAAACATTTACAGAGTTCATTAAAATCTAAGAGTAAAGATATAAGACGTCGCTGGAGTTTAAATGGAAGTTATTTATGGGCCTTGTGAGTAGACTAAGCTGAGTTAGTGTGCAATTTTAGACTCCAGGGTTAAAAACCTTTGCTAGGCTAAGCTTGAAAAATGGAGCTTCTTCTCTGCTGGATTTTACTGTACCTTGGAAATCAAAGGCCAAGTCGTTCTCCAATGTCCGATTTTTCTCGTGTGTTCTGTTGTTTGAATAAATTTACAACAAATAACTTGCATGATTTTATTGCAATCAATTGATTTTTATCTTATAGGGCGGAATACGACTTGTTCCAGATTGAGCTTTCTAAGAATTACAGTCTTACGGATTGGAGAGACGATCTCAAGCGAGTTCTCATGAAAGCTGGTTTGGAAAATTCCCCAGTTGTTTTTCTTTTCTGTGACACGCAGGTAGGACTAAAATTTTTACACACATTTGAGACGAATTGTTTAGCTTTGATTATGAATCCTTCAGTTTTATTTTTCTAAGGCAAATAGCGCTTTAAGTATCTCGAAGATAAGTTGGTTTTAATGGATATGCTTGGATAATGAACCGTTCGACATTTGTTCATATCTTTTGTATCACTTTCTATCACAGTTTGTCAAGGGCATTTGGGTCTCTGATCAGGCATAAACAACTCATGTTTTTCTTGCGCCAGTCACTTTATGATCTGATATTTTTTGGACATTTAGTTTTGTGCTGTTGTTTGTGCGTGCAGTACGTCATTTATATGAATAAAATAGGAATTTTTTTAAAAGCATGGATGGCAGTTTATATCAATGCAATGCGTATCAAAATATACAATATATATTTTATTTGTCTTGAAAACTTTGTCGTTTTTCTAGATCAAAAGCGAATCATTTCTTGAGGACATCAATGGAATTCTGAACTCAGGAGATGTTCCAAATCTTTACGCTCTTGATGAGTTGGATAATATCTACACTGCAATGAAACCTGTGGTTTTAGATGAAGGAATGCAACCAACAAAAGCAAATCTTTTCTCGACTTATACAAAGAGGGTTAGAACTAACATTCACCTGGTTATCTGCATGAGGTAAAGTAATGTTGCAATTTATTTGCTTCAGCCTTTTTACCTCCTGTGAAACTGGAACAATACCTTGAATTCATGTTAAAAATATAAATTTACTGGGGGTAACTATCATTTTATTGTATGACTTACTTAATGTTAGTATTAACAAAATTAATATACACTAATTCAACATACAAGCAACTTCAAAGATTTCATAAGACAAATCGTTCAAAACGAATGTAACAAATGTTTGTAATGTTTACAATTATATATTAAATTATATTTGGAAAGCAAGAGTAGGGGTTAGAAAACCCTATTTTTTGACCAAATTAGCTCCAAAATGGAATTTTGAAGCTCACTAACGTTATCAGCGATGTCTGTTTGATAGATAGAGCGAATAAAAATTTTCGTGTCATATGCGCTTTAAAGACTCTTTGACAACATTAGTGCTTTGTAGGTGCTAGCCTACCCAAGATGTGTCGGGCCTAATTGGGAAAACAACAGTTGAAGTATTCAGCAAATTTCCATGTGATTCTTAAATGCATCTTTTCCAATAGACGTATTTTCTCATCACTCTCACTACCTTTAATCGGAGATTCGTTGTGATTCACCAGCATCACTGATAGTGCTACATAATTTCAAAGGCATTTACTCCTGAAAACATAGCATTTACTGTCATTTACTTTGAACTGCATGGTCGTTCCAGGGGGTGAAGATGAGAAATTCGATCAAAACCTGGTTCCTCTTTGATAAATGCGCGTGTTCTTTTTGTAGCAAATGGTTTGTCTCATGCAATCTTTGAAGTTGCTTTATGTTAGTGTATATCACTATTGTTAATACTAACATTAAATCAATTATACAATACAATACAAAGTAGCTAACGTATTAATTTTTTATCTCTATCCGACTGTCTTGTCCTGTCCTTAATAATTTAGTTTACTCTCTATATTATCTTTGATAGAAAAATAATTTTATTTTCAGTCCTATTGGTGAGGTGTTTCGCTCTCGTCTTCGGCAATTCCCTTCTCTTGTCACGTGCTGTACAATTGATTGGTTCTCTGAATGGCCAGATGAAGCTCTCAAATCAGTTGCAAATACTTTCATTTTGGAAATGCCTGAAATTGATTCCAGGAAAACAAATGTTCCTGGCTTAGTGAGTATTTTTCTTCTTAAACTTCACCATCGATTAATTCAAGAAGGTTTTAAAATTCGTTTTTGCCTCCTTCCCTCCGTTTCTTCTTCCCCTTGAAAGCGAAGCTCTCACGCAAGCTAAATTTTTGAAATCAAAATTAAATTCTTGCACTTCTTGTACAAGTACATGAAATTTGTCTTCCATTAAAAGTGGACCTATTACTTTTTGGGTTTTGCATTTATTAATTTATCTATTTTTTATTATTATTTTTTTTTATAATTCGGTATGTAGGCCGAGATGGCCCTTGACCAAATTGCAATTTGATAACTAAAATTAAATAATAATAATGAAAACACCAAGAAAGAGTAAATTAACTTAATTTTTAAATACAGGGTACATAAATTTACGAACACTAAGATTATTACGATATAGAAACAGTAACAATGAAAACAAATCAAATACAGATACATTAAGAAAGTAAAACAAATTTAACTACTGTAATGCTAAATTAAACAACAAAAAAGACATTTATTTGATTACTAATATCAGTAATTTTTTATTGGTTATGGAAAGAGCTCTGATAGTAAGTTGGAATGGCACCCATGAACCACGCTTAAAGCTAATCCGGGGCTCGATTCTAAAGATATGGTACAATTATTACTCATACCATGGTCTGTGCAGGTCCCTGCTATGTCCTTATCAATAATTTCCTTCACACGGCCATAACTTAGAAACGACAAAATGTATTGAAGTTTTGTAAACGTCATCCTTACTTACTATCAAAGCTCTTTCCATAAATGCGATCTTTCAAAACGTTATAGGCCCACTTAAAACCTCCATTATCTCTCTCATATAACTTTCTTGGCATTTGATTAAAAATTTCTTTTCTCCAGGTGAATTTATTTGGAACAATCCATCAGACAGTGGCCAATAAATCAAACAAGTTCCTGGCGGAATTATCAAGACATAATTATGTGACTCCGACAAGGTATTTGTTTTTAGAATAGCATCATGAATACAGTATTATTTAACTGCTCACTTACATAAATGAAAGAATAATGAGAGTATTTTGGAAGTTAAGTTATAAAATGAATAGCCAATAATCTATAAAGTTATTAAAGAGAATTAAAAACACACAATGAAAAAAACATTAACTGATGTGATGAGTATAGAAATTGAAACGTCTGTTGAAGTTCATTTAAAAACTATTTTATGGAATAGATCTCTCTTCTTTATTTGTTCCTTTCATCTCATCTCATCTTCACAATTTTGGTCGTTTATAGGACACCCTAAGTCTTGCACCCGCATTTCCAGGCACCACGATCATCCATTAACGTTTTCAGCTCCTGTTTATCCATTGCCCAAGTATCGTCTTGCAGTGTATCATTAAAAGTCTTTCTTCTTCTCCCTCTGCTTAGCCTCCCTTCAGTTGTTGCCAGAGAACAAGTTTTATAATAAATTTCTTCAGGGTGTCGTACACAGTTGCCTGCTAACCTCATCCTTCTCTGCTGTTCTTGCGCCTATCTTTATCTTTAGTATCATAAGAATATCTGCTTAATCTACTTATCTGAATTTTGAAGATTTAACTGCTGACAATTTTTCAATGTTGTAGCTATCTTGAACTCTTGGGGACATTTAACAAGGTTCTTGGTCTAAAGAAATCTGAAATCCAGGGAGCCAGGAACAGGACTAAAACCGGTCTAGACAAAGTAAGTTGTAGTAATCAGTATTCTGTTAAAATCTTCATTTTCTTATTCACTTGCACAGTCACAGCCCGGTTAACCGGACTAGCCCGCTCTATTTCATTAGCTCCTTAACCGGCCGGGTATATTAGCAGGCTCGACGCCCTCCTATAAAAAGAGAGCATAGTGGAGACAGTTCAAGAAAGTTCAAAATCTCACGCAGTCTTCTTACCTCATTTATTCTCAAGAGGTTTAAACTGAAGACTTCTACTTCTGGAAACATAATAGATTGATTTCCCTTTCAATGCAGATACATTTTAGTTGTTGATTTCCCTCCGCTGGGAATAAGAAAACTGACCGAAAAGAGATGCAGCAGGTTTTGCTGAAATTGAGATTTGTCTTATGCTGCAAACATCAATCGTTTTAGGAGTAGTCTAGATTCTATACTGCTCGACCTTGTCTCTAAATGGGTTAAGGTATGGTCAGGTCGAGTGGTATGGAATCTAGACAGCTCCATCTTTTGACTCAAATTCTAGGCCGTCAATCCTTGCCTTGCAGTCTTCTCTCCCTAGATGATAATTATAACAATGCTTGCAAAACGATAGTTCATTATATATTTCAGTCCAGTCGGCTTGCAGGCTATCATCATTCCTTACTGTTTGCCTTAGGTGAATCTTTAAGATCTCTAATTCACATACTTTCCCGTTAGCTTCTCAGCACGCAACAAGAAGTGACAAAATTGCAAGAAGAACTGGAAAGCATGCAGCCTTTGTTGGCTCAAGCTGCCAAAGAAACGCAAGAAACAATGGAGAAAATTGCCAAAGACTCGGTAAGACTTAAACCAATTCCACCACACATATAGAAATATTCATATTAAATTATTCATAGCACAAAATCCCTTCAGCATAAAATAACACAAGTTAAAATCACAAGCTAAAATACAATTTAATATATATAAGAGGAAAAGGTAATTTTTAGAACTTTTAGGGCCTATTTGCCGCTCTTCTTAGAGAGTCGTGTTTCATGTTTAATTCGGCTCTTGAGCTTAGTTTTTAAGTTTATTTTGAACTGAGATAAGATTGCCAGTTTCTTGATAGTGATGGGGATGTTGTTACATGCAGTAAGAGCTAACTGATTGAAGCCTTTTTCACATAATCAAGGGAATCTTTCATGGATTTCGACGAATTAGTCTGATATAAGCGGAATAAGAATTATTAAAGGGTTGATTAGCTAATATAGATGATTTTTAATATAGATGAAGCAAAATTAATCACGTTGCATAAACACTTGCTATCTTTGTTGTAGATGTATTGTAGACCAGTTCTCTTATCATTGTAAATAGTTTATTACTATGGACTCCCAATAGAGCCAGGACATTATTATAAAGCTGGTTATTTGTAGATTTTAGATAGTCGTGGTATTATTCGTTATCATCCGTTCTGGGCTGATTATGTTATGTTCTTGAAGCAGTAGTTTCTTTCCATAAATGAACCTCAAAGTAAAGGTTCCAGTAAGCTCTGGTTTGTTCTTTGTATGTCTAATACCTTCAACGTCCTTAGGTTCCCTTGTTTTTGCGTCTATCCTTTCTCTTAATTTACTGTGATAATAAACAGTCGATCGCTTTTGCTAGGTTATTGCAAATGAAACCAAAGAAATCGTCTCGAAAGAAGAGCAAGAGGCGACTAAAAAGGCAGAAGAAACTCAAGAAATTGCTGACGATGCACAAAGAGACTTGAACGAAGCGCTGCCTGCCTTGGTAAATAAAAATTTTACTCTTTTATGTTAAAAGGCTTCTCTCTCGAAACGTCATTGCAGTATCTGTAACTTGTTTATCTTCCTAATACAATTACTAATTAGTGATATATATTAGATATTCAGAGGCAGTCTCTATGGCTGTCATTTCTAACAGTAAGAGCTGCAAATGCAAACAATTTTATAATTCTAGCTAATTTTTTTTTTTTTTTTTATAACAAAAGGTACATAGGCCGAGAAGGCCCTTAACCAATTTATTACATACATCTGTAGCTGTAACAGTAACATAAGCATTAACAAAACTAATTAAAATACATACTAAAAATTTATAATTTTGATTAAAAAAAAAATTAGTGAATTACAGTAAATACTCTAACTAGCCAAAAAGCAAATTTTATACAGTACTGAACATGAAACGTATAAGCAAGAAATTATTCAATTAATTCTAGATACAATATAATTAATCACGATGAAAATAATAAATGAGTTTTAAGTGGTATAATCAAAAGAAATAATTAATTTTTACATACAGTTTTTAAAGTTCTTTCCCTTATGTTGAAAGCCTTATTACAGTATTTGGCTACTATCTCAAGACAATGAACATCCTATTGAGACATTAGCCAAATCATCAAATTTTGTTCTTTTAACAAGATAATTGAGGGAAATATTGCAGAAATTGAATTGAGCATTTGTTGTCGCTCTTCTCTAAACAAAGGACACGATACAAGAAAATGAACTTCATCTTCCAAAAAATTAACATATAATCTTGGAATATCTGCTCGAACCTATGTTGGCCAACTAGCTGAAGACAGTGGCCTTTAGATTGAAGATCTGCCGACGGCAATGTAGGATAGAAGTGGATGGAAGGCACGTGTCGAATCTACCAAGACAAACTCTGACCAGATGATCATGATGATCATGTAATCTTGAGATATGTTGACAAAACACTGATTCCAACATTCATCTTCGATTTTTCTTTTCTAGGAAGCTGCACTTGCAAGTTTGAAATCTTTGAACAGAAATGATGTTGTAGAGGTAACCGTGTTTTCATGATCGGTTTCTTTAATATATGCATTATCAATGCCTTAATGATATTAGGTAGACAGCTAAAGTTAAAGAAAAGTTGATCTTCTGCTCACTCTAACAAGTTCAAAGGATTGACCTTAACACTCATTTCTGCCCAGATGGCTATTCTGCTCAGGGGTTAGCACGCACCAGCCCTAGATGTGAGGGTTGTGAGTTCGAGCCTCATTCCACGTCCGCTGTAAAGAAGCGAGGAAGGAAATGCCAGCTCTCTGTATTCCAGGCAAGGCAAAAATTTATCACGTGAAGTGCTAGGTTTGATTAGCCCTGGGCTATTCAGTGTTTCCTCTGCACCCAGCGTGGCCCGTGCGTACGCGTCTATCAACATCATCATCAGCACTTTTTTGCTGTATATCTGAGATACCCAATCCCCGTTGCAATATCCTCGTTAGAAAAGAAGTCTTTTCCCCGCCTTAATACTCTTAATTTCTTCTGTTAAACAGGTTCGTACTATGCAACGGCCTCCTCCTGGTGTCAAGATGGTGACCGAGGCTGTGTGCATCATGAAAGGTCTCAAACCAAAGAA